>JAHPZR010000922.1:7500-57500 GCA_019787425.1 Platygyra sinensis | reverse complement strand
TCGAAAAACTAAGGTATGAAAATATTGATGTCGAAGTACGTCAGTTACTCCGTATTCTAGCCTAGATGTGACTGAAAAAGTCCGGCGTTATTGAACGCTTACATCATCACCCGGGTGATAATCGATGCATGATAACTATCTGTTATTTTTTTTACGTAGCTATTTGTTTACACACTAATTTGCCGACGGAGTGACTATACTTTGAAAAGAAAGACAATGATAATATTTTTTTTAAATTAAATTTATAATGGCATCGCGAATATGCAAAGAAAGAAAAACAAAATTTCATTAAAAAACAAAAACAAAACAAAATACGGTAGTTATAACATAGTTTGTATGAAATAGTTCTCCTTTAATGTTCATGATCAGAACTGCTGGACCAGACGCGGAGTCTTTCAATGGTCGTGAAGTGGCCTCGTATTCATTTCAATCTTTGCTTCTGACAGTGAATAAGCACTCGCTCAACAATTCATTGAGTTGAACAGGACATTTCTTCAACTTTCCCGGGCTCTACTGACCTTCCTTCCGTCTCCGTCTGTTTCTGCTCTCGTGTTTTTGATTTCTTGCTCATCTATGAAGTCATCTATTGTTCCTTCATCTATTGTTCTATTGTTCCTTCAAGGAGAGCAAATCTTGGTACAAATCTAACCCTAAGGGTTTTAACAGGCTTACGTCTCCGTCTGTTTCTGCTCTAGTGTTTTTGTTTTCTTGCTCATCTATGAAGTCATCTATTGTTTCTTTCAAGGAGAGAAAATCTTGGCACTTCTTCCATTTTGTTTTCGCAGAAAGCCTCGCGCTTTTTGCCCTCTACTGTGAAGTACTATCGTTCTTGTCTCTGATTGGACGAACGATGTATTTTCACAGTCTTCACCTTCATGACTGGTTGAATGGGAATTTCGTACGAAATTTACGCGGGATTTCTTTCGTGTGTTAATCTCAGTATGTATGAAATAAACTAATTTAAGCCGGGGTTCGGTCAGCTGTTCAGTATTAATTATTCAGTCACAGTTCAGATCAATATCAGCATCTGGGCAACTGCGCACCTACCCCTCCCCTAACCAGACAGTAACACTAACTTATTATAACATGTTGGGTTAAAAAAAAGATTTGAAGGATAATAAACAGAAAAGCCTCCATTTGGGGCGAAAATATACTCGGATATTTGTCCGCGGACATTATGAGCAAGAAGGCAAGTCTGTTTGGAGAGAAGTTATAGCCAATGATGATACAAAAATTAATCAGCTTCATCTCCTTGAGAACACTCTTCACCCTGGAAATACTTTCGGAAAACTGTTCGCTTCTCGGAACAGATAATGTCCGCAGACAAATATCCGAGCATATTTTCGCCCCAAATGGAGGCTATTGTTTATATATATCTAAGCTAGTGATATAAAGGCATGTGACCTTAACAAGTTTTATTGAGCTTTAATTTCTAATGCCCGGTTCAGACGCCGCACTTCACGTGAACTGAATCGTATGCTAACGAAGGAGACGAAAGGACTTTTGTTATTTGCATTCGATTCGGTTCATGTGAAGTATGGTGCCTCAGTGAACTTGGCCTAAGAAGATAAGATGTTCATATGCTAATTTGTTAAACTACTTTACAAATAGAAGATATGTTAATGACTCTGATGACTAAGCCAACTGCTACATACAAAGAGTACACTTGATATTGGATAAAATCTTACGGTTTGCTTGCAGTTAGCTTTCCTTGTGGTTTGCAAGTGTGATAACTAACTAGCAAGACAGGATTTCGAGATGTTCGATCTAGAGTGAGTTCAGTAGTGTACAAGCATCATCACAGGCAACATAGACAACATACGCAGAGGCAGGAGAGCGCTACATTTCCAATAGCCGAATTGCATGCCCCGGACTGTTAATCTGTTGCACATTTAAATAACAAATTGAATTAAAGTTTGTTTGTCCCTTTAAGGGACTGGTCAAAAAGTACGGGGGGGGGGGGGAGATAGGGTGCGGAGCATTTCAAAATGTGGTGCTTAGAAAACACATGTCCCACCCCTTCCATTTGGCACAAAACTGAGTGACCCACACCCTAAATGAACGTTGAAAATGACCCACCCTCTATAAGAAATGACATTTTTGATTGCATAATCCGACAAAATCACCTTTTGTGGATAATACAAAATCATGCAAAAATAATATTGTTTTCCATTACCTTTACAACTTTATATCATTACTGTAAACTCTAAGAAAACTTGACTTTTTACTTTTCGCACTAGGCGTCAAAGCACGTAGAACAATAGAGAGATTAAGCTTGACGTTACGTCGAACGGCAAACGGCAAAAATGAAACTTTTGCGGCCGGTCTTTAGCTCTTTGAACAGTAGAGTGAAAATATTTGTATTTGAGGAGAATAGTAGGAGACATTTTTCTATTTTTATGTGATTTAATTAAGGATTACAAGAAAAGAACACAAACTCAGAGGTCTTCTTTGCCGTTTGCCGTCTGCCGTAAACGCCATGCTTAAACTCACTAGTGATTCATCCAGAAAACGGCTGTAGCGCGTCCTGGGAGTATTATAGCCAGACAACTCCAGATCTTTATGCATGTGTCTCGTACCCTTGGGGACAAATAGCATGTAGACACAATATCGTAGCAACTCTTCGGTCTTCGTAGCTTGATTAAAAATATATCACCACCGTTTGTGTTATATTTTTAATCACGTAGACACAAGTTGGCCGTTTGGTGTTCTTGAATACCAGTATGTCAACCGAGTGCGGTATTTTAAATATTTCTGCCCTGCGACTCTTTGCTCAATCCGTTATCTTTTGTACAGACTTTACAATACATAAATTGTCATCTCTACTGCATGTACACCAGCCAACTGTACCTTCAAATACGGCTGGGAAAGTTTTTGTCCTTTGGAAGCAAGTGACACACTCGAACACCAACCCACGGTCTGCCATGTGCCTTACGCATAGTGTGGAGCTGGGGCTTTAATAAAGGGGTGCCTGGCACCCCTCTTGGCAGTAGAGGGAAGACCCTTAGTCCTATTTCTGCCCGTCAGCTACGCCACACTGATAAGGCCTAATAAGGCAGAAACAGCTGTCCATGGCTGCCACTGCCCGGGTGATATGGTTGTGCGCATGCCAGACCGTGGGCTGGTGTTTAAGTGTGTCACTTGCTTTAATTGTTTGAAAGGAGTTACCTTTGTTGACAATTGTGTCAAATGTGTGTCAATTCCCATGAAAAAAACAGGATGACCCACCCCTAAGGGGTAGCTGAGAATTGAACGACCTGCCCCTTACCAAGGGTTCAAAAACTGATGACCCACCCCCTCTCTGCTCCGGCCCACCCTCCTCCCCGCCAATACTTTTTGACTAGTCTCTAAATGTGATGAAAAACACCGGCAAGAAAAGTGCTAACCAGAGTGAAAGCTAATGATAAGCAACCAGTGAAACTCAACCGGTCTTGTCAGGACCTGAATATAGGTCGTCTCGGCCGAAGAGGTTCTGAGAGGTTGCATTCAGAGTTTACCAGGCCTGGCTAGTTGGCCTCTTCCATGCGTTCAGTGAGGTGGGGTAAAGCGCGATAAACGGCTAGCCAAAAAACATGGGAGAAGTTCGGCGAGAGAAAGCGTTTCTCTGTATCATGAGACTACCTACTTTTTTAATGCAAATTTTCCGTTTTCTTAACTCGCAGCGTCTGCATTCATAACCATAGGAATTTCATAGGAATTTCGTGGACCTTAAAGTCCTGGAAACGTATCCAGATGATAAAGGAGTCGTTAGATTCATGTGTTATCCGTTGTCCTTCCCGCTTTGGGATCGTTCGTTCGTCTTGTTCTTTCCACCTCTAAAAGAAGTCGACTGGTTCGGTAAATGCCTGGCACCCGTTAAAACCGGAGGGAGCTGATGGCCTTGTGAGGGCGCGACGAACGGAGGAAACTTCGTCGTGATAATCCCTGACGAAAACAACCCGACGGAAGCGTGTACGCTGTTCAGTCTCTCCAAGAATAACTACGATGGATGGCTGCCAAAAAAGGCACATCGAGTGGATAGTCCAAAGAAAAGTTCCCGCCTCGTTTAAGCAGTTTTTAGCAAGCATGGTTGAGGGTTACGAGAAATACTTCAAGCAAGAATAACTTTTTAGTGAAATTCGAATAGCGACGCGCACAGATGACGTCACGAAAATTTACCCCCTGGTGTGACTCAGACAAACAAACCATTCCATGGGCTACTTCTTTGAGAGCGACGTATGGAACAACAGCGCTCGTGAACTCTTCAGCGCGATACTCTGCGATTAATTTCACAATTCGATGGCCTCTCTAGCTCAAAATGTTGGAGAAAACCCACGACATGTACCGTGGAATAATAAAAATACGGAGCTTGAAGGAGGGCGGCAAAATATGATGGGCTTCTCATGTATGAAGGCTGTTTACGAACACACTCCTTACCTTCATGGCAGAGAAAAATATTACTATTGTGCCCGACATTCAGGTGTATCACCCACAAGAAAGTCGGCAAGCCAGCTAGAGAAATATGTGATACAGAAATAACCGTAGATCCGATCGGATTCGTTGCATTGCCGTGATGAAACTGGCCCGCTCCATCTTCGCAAATAAAAAAACAGTTTTAGCCCGCGCTATTTAGTACACGTATCGTGCCAAACATAGCTATGATGTCTGCTCACGGTCACAGATTTGTTTATGTGGTTGGATAAATGGCTCTATTAAAATCATGGCCCTCCAAATTGCCACACAGTACACCAAATTCTGCTCTGAATTTGGAATTGTCTCAGAGATAATAATTATGTACATGTCCTCCGGTTCTGTCGTATTCGTTTGAGCGGACGGCTCGGGTGGTTGAGTTTGGGAATTTCTGGCAATAAGTCAACAGATAAGTCTTCTCTTCAAGACCAGGAGAAACAACAGATAAGTTTCTTCGTAATACGTTTCACTGTGAAGTATTTTCACGTTGATCGGCTATTCGCAACCGCCGCGCTAAAACTTCTCGACTTCCGATTCCTGCAGGTTTTGGGATCTCGTCTGCCTGTCACTGCGGCTTTGTAAGACCCTCGTTCAATTTGTGACATTTATCCTCTTTTCTGGACATCTCGGAATCTATTTTACATTACCCATAGCAGCAGTGTTCGCTTTTTAACATTATTTAAGCTATCCAAAAACCTCGACCACCAATCTTTCCTTTTTTGCCTGATTTTCTGGTCGAGAAGTCAACGCGCTCATACAAAACCTTCTATCGGACTGTAATTCTTGTCTGAGTCATGTGGGGGGTCTCTGGTGATGTAATCTATTTTTAGAAACTGTGCGCGTCGCTACTGAATCAGTGCTTCAATTAACAACGGTTTATATATTGGAACCGTGTTCCTATAGAAACAAGGTAATGAAGCATCCTTCAATAGCTGGGAGAATTCCATTCTGATTGTCCTATGTACCAACTCACTTAAGAAACGTCGTTATATAGACTACGGTGTTTCATAAGGATTTCCAGAACTGAAAAAAGTCGCAATTTTACGTGGTGTATAATTAGGATAATTCTTCGCGGTGATGATATGAAGTCTTCAGGAATTTTCGGTTTTCTTGGGAAATTTTCGGTAATCTATGGAAGTTTTCCGGGAAATATTCGCAAAAGTTCGTTTGGCCCTCGGACAACTACTTTTGAAGCATCCTGAGATATCGAGTTGGGCACTCGAAAAGAGATTACGTATCTACACGCGCCCATGTATTATATAATCGCAATAATAATGTAATATAGACCGTATCGCAAAACTGTTAAAATTTTCACAATAAACGCAGGGTTTAAAGATCTTTTCCTCGGGGTTATTTTCGGCAGTTGGGTTGAGGAGGGGGTGGGCCGCGAGTCTGCTATATAGTGGGTTACTACGTCTTGGATAAAAAAGTGCCCTAAAAGCTCCATAGGGTAATCATTTATAGTGGTACTATGACGAAAATCGCACCTTTCCTATTTAAGCCATTTTGAAACATAAACAAGTAGACTACATGAGAAGAAAAATGCTGCTTACTATTTTCAAATATCTCTTTTCGTTCCAGAGATATTCAAGTTTTTAATATATGCAAATTAGCCAAGTGATGACGTCATACACTCAACCAGATTTTGTTCAGATATGATGAAAAGAGATATCTCAGCCAGTTTCTATCAGAAACGTTTGATTCTTTGCAGTACGATTCTACTAAATGTGCTCCACAATATGAGATTAACAGTTCTGTTACCATGGCAACAAACTGGGTTCCAGACCCCTCCCATATTAAAAGCTTTTCTGGCCAACTTTGGCATTCCATTTTGATATTTGCTAACAGCACTTCATATGCATGATCCAGCAAGCCTATAAATATGTTAGCTCGACTTTGTGTCCTTGTTTAACCTTTTCAAGCTGAAAATCACGAACATATTGAAATCAAGTGGGTGGGGACTGGAAAAGAGTGAGTTGTCATGGGAACGGAATTTTTTAGAGTCATGAGTGTGTTTCCTATAGAACTATTAGCCTGCCAAGTTTCAATGTTCTGCACTGCAAATTGGCCAAGATAGCTCTATTTATATACTCAATGTAATATTGAGTTGAGTGTATGACGTCATCAGTCAGCTCATTTGCATATTTTACCCATTTTTCAAACTAAAATATCTCCAGAACCAATGCAGATATTTACAAACGGTAAACGGCGTTTTTATTCTTTCATGGAATTCTATGCGATACACTCTAAAAAACAAGAGGTAAAAATTTGATCATAGTACCACTTTATGGGATTGCGTGCGGAAGTGTTATGTTTTGTTGTTTTTGCATTCATCTTTACACCCAGTCCTATCAAACCTATTACATGTGATAAGCAATGATAAAATGCAGCATTTAGTTATCATCTCTGTTCAGTGTGTTTTAAAAAGTCTTTGCATTTGGTCTTGAATTACAGAATGCCCAAAGAAACGGATTTTTTAACCTTTTTTAGGGGTGGACCATTTGACTTTTGATGGGGGGGGGGGGGGGGGGTGGGGTTGTGCAAATCCTCCCCAAAATATCGAGCATGTGCTTCTGGTTAAAAAAAAAAAATATCATGCAGAATTCTTAGGAAGGAAAAAAATATCGGGCAGCCGTAACCAGGGCATGGCAAAAGATTTTTGCGTGATACAGTGTTTAAAAAGTGTTGATGGGCCTCGTGACTCCTGCAGTTCACAGGAAAAAGATTGTCCAGCCTTCATTTACAGCTTAGCTTTGACAAGGATGTCTTCTAGGGATTTTCCTTTGCGATATGATAGAATCGGTGGCTCCTTGACGATATCTCTTAGCTGTGGTTGGTTCTGTATTAAGTGCTATTTCCCCATGAGTATTTCTTTTAAATTAGGCAAAACCGGAATGTATTGTGTGACGAAGAGTAGAATAATCTTTCGTGCGGTTCTGTTTCTATTTGTCAGAGACGTTTCTCTTTCAGACTTCTGAGAGATGTTTTTCTACTGTTGCTGCTTGGTAACCTCTATTCTTGAGGCGTGTGGAAAAATTTCTAATGTTTTCCTCAAAAATAGTTTGGGGGGAATTTGTTCTTAGAAGCGTTAACGCTTCTCCTTTAATGAAGCCTTTCGTGACGTCTGATGGGTGGCACGAAGAAAGGTCGTGTATTGAAAGGTCGCTGTAGGTTTGAAATATGTTCGCACACCAAGTATAGATTCTTTGGGGAATCTGTCCCCTTTGTACGCTATTGTGTCCAAGAAGATCGTCTCTGTTTCTGATATTTCAGCCGTGAATTTGATTGTAGGATGAAAGCTGTTAGCCTTCAAGAGAAATTCTTCTATTTTGTCTCTGTTTGTGTCCCACGTTGATATGATGTCATCAATGAATCTTTTCCAAAATATGGGTGTTGTGTTACTTTGTCTCAGTATTGCACTTTCTATTTTGGCCATGAAAATATTAGCATATGGTTATGCTACGGCCATTTTCGTGTCCATCGCTGTTCCATGGGATTAAAAGAAATCTTTTCTGTTAAATTGGTATGACATTGACAACACCTGCAGGTTATATCCCCTCCAGCTGCTTCTACGTCTACTCAAAATTCGTCTAAACTGGTAAAATCTAGAGTGAGGTCCCCATTTCTTGAACCCTCATTTTCTTTTGAAACTCTCGATAACTCCAAATACTAAATGCGTATTTTGAGAAGCCAGGTTACTGTTCAATTTCTCCTTCTTTGAAGTCCCCCTCTCTTGCTTTGAAAGTAATAAACAGGGTGCAAATAAAATGGATTTTCCAGCTCGCCCTTTGGACAAGATGGAACCATTACACGTAAGTCTGAAGGATTTTCTCAGTAGCATTACGTAATTAGAAAGAAAAACGTTCACTTGCCCAGTGGGCAAGTGATCCAATGGGCAAGTGATGCATAACATCCACTAGCCCGACAGAGAAATCAGCTAGCCGCAGGCTAGTGGAGATGCATTTCTTTGTGCACTGAATAAAGATCAAAGTCTTTATTGTTTTGAAAGAAAGATGTAAACTTCAAAGGGCATTGTGTGTAAAGGTGGTTTTTAATAGGATGAATTTTGAGTGGCTGGTGACGGGCAAGTTAACTTCAAAATTTGTGTATTAAATTGCCATTAAAAAAAATATCGTGCAAAGACATGGAGATTAAAAAAATCCTGCAGGGTTTGAAGAATAAAAAAAAAAATCTAGCAGCCTAAAAATCCTGCAAACCCCCCCCCCCCCCCCATCAAAAATCAAATGGTCCACCCCTTACTGGACATAAAATGATACACATCAACCTCCCCTTTTCCAGATAATAAAAATCGAAAGATGTGGAAATTGTAGCAGCAAATAATCTGACTTAAAATATCCATCACAAAGAGCTACAAAGGGTTAAAATGCTAAAGCTGATCGCGGCATATAGGAAATTAACGAGCTGGATTTCGTTTGTTTTAATTGTTCTACAAGTTTAGTAACTACAATTTCTCTACATTTAATTCGACCGAGGGGGCTAGACTGCTTAGAAATGACGTGCTAAGTTTAAAATTAAGATGTCACAATTAATCGTCCAGACTTTCGATTCACATACAGTGGAACCTCGATTTAACGAAGTCGCTGGGGACCGGCCAAATTTGTTCGTTAAATCGAGGGTTCGTTATATCGAAAACCTCGATATAACGAATTTGAGGGAAAACGACCAAAATGTTGGTTATATCGAGGTCATAGTTAATGATTGATTTGTAACACAGGTGACTTCTGTGGAAATACTTAAAGTGCCGATGTCTATGACATATAATAAGCCGTCGACTGAAAGGTCGCTGTCGCTTTACCATAAGGATTAAAGGATTTGTTGACTGTTGATCTGTTCAGCGTTTATCTTTTGTCGCGTGTTGACATGGTAATTCGTTATATCGAGGTAGATTTCACGTTTGGGCTTCCGGATTATGTTCGTTATATCGAGGTTCGTTAAATCGAGGTTCTATTCCATACATTTTACTGTAACTTTGGCCGGGACGTAGAATATCGTTCGTTATATCGAGGACTTCGTTAAATAGAGGTTCGTTAAATCGAGGTTCCACTGTACTGCGTTGAGAACAAAAGCAAGAGTTACGAAAGTCAAGCACGATCTCCTTTACACCTTTTTTTTGTTATTACCACATTTTGACTTCTTTTGTGATTGATAACTGAACCACAGGCCACCCAGACGTTGAATACGATTAATACGTGACATTAGTCCGTTGATGACTGCGTTACGATCATGATTTAGCCGTTAAAAAGACAATGTATGAGAATGCTTCGAAATTGCACTAAATTCTTTTTTTCTACACGTGGCATTTAGAGCAATTTCGAAGCATTCTCATACATTGTCGTTTTAACGGCTAAAATCGCAACTCAATCTTCAACGGACTAATGTCACGTATTAATCGTATTCAACGTCTGGGCGGCCTCGTGACTAAACTGACGCTTGGCCTCATGGAATCTATTGTTAGATGGGTGTGACGAAACTACAGACGTCCAGTAATTATTCTGTTGTTCAAGGTTAGTTAAACTCACCCGTTGCTTTTAGCTGATTTTCAGTTGGCCGCAGAACAAGGACCTACCTGAATTTAAACACGTCGAAAAACTAAGGTATGCAAATTTTGATGCCGAGTTATATCAGATACTCCGTATTCTATAGCGTGGAGTTGACTCTTCAAGTTTGGCGTCATTGAATAATTCAGAATACTTTGGTAGGCGCGATGTGCTCCGCACGGTTTGGCCGAATTCGGTACCGAATATTTGGCTTGTAGTGCAGCGTTACCTATTCTTTTGTCACGATTTCGTGCTAGATGTCGATTTAGGATCCCAATTCAGGATTTCGTGTCAGGGTCTTAGGTTCGGTCAGCCGTTCAGTATAGTAATTATTCAGTCACAATTCTTTGTTATGCTGTAACAGTGGGTGAATACTATGGGCAATTATCTGCTTTTATTATTTGTACGAATTCTGATTTTCTGATTGGTTGATTTGTACCACGTGAGACAGGGTTGTGACGAAAAAGCCGCCTCGACGTCATTATCGTGGTGCAATAGCCGTGGTGTAAATTCAATACGTCACTGTCATTACATCATGGCTGACTCAAAGTGTGACGATTTTTGTTTGCAGTGTATTCAATTTGGATAATAAAAATGTTAACGCACTCATTGCTCGTGAATTATCGGGATTTATCTGCACTCGTTCACTAACAATGAACTCGAAATTTTCAATACCGCACTCGGCGGCCATGTGCGGTGTTAAAATTTCTCTTTCACTGTTAGTGAACTTGTGCAGGTAAATCCCGATAATTCACTCGCTGAGTGCGTTAACCTGTAAATTAAAGATCCAAGTTAGTGATACAAAGGCATGAGGCCTTAGCAAGCTTTTCTGAGCTTTCCTAAGAAGATAAGATGTTCATATACCTAGTAGCAAACTAATTTACAAATAGAAGATATGCCGATGACTAAGCCAACTGCTACATATAAAGAATACGCTTGATATTGGATAAAATCTTACTGTTTGATTGCAGTTAACTTTCCTTATGGTTTGCAAGCGTGATAACTAACTAGCAAAGCAGGATTTCGAGATGGTCGATCTAGAGTAAGTTCAGTGCACTATTTCTTTTATATAGGAATATATTTTATAAGAGTATCGAGGCTGAAATTTGCGAAATTTTAAGAATATTTTAAGAATAAAGCCGAGGCTGAGATTTTGAAAAGGATAGGTATAAATTTTTTGTATAGACACAACTGTAAATACAGCACAATCAGGGCCGTACCTAGGATTTTTTGTCTGCGGGGGCAAACTCCACAAACCTTCACAGGGATCTCCCGTATACAGACAGGGTTTCTAGTCGGACGTTATGTTTTCACCCCTATTATTTTTCCTGGCGGGGGCAACTGCCCCCCCTGCCCCCCCGCTATGTACGGCCCTGACAATTTGTTTTTAACTTAATTAACCCTATAAAATTATTCCTTTCTCTGAACGGCGAAACTAGCGAACAAAACGAAAAAACCTGCACTAGCTATAGCAAAGTGTTCAACGCTAATGTGTGAAATGCTTTTGAAACGTTTTTTTAAAGCCAAAACGTTCAAGTGTCGTTTGACGTGCAGGGCTACATCTTGATCTCGCTGACTGCAACTGAAAGCATGTGTACAATGTAACGCGATACAGATCTACAACCTTGGTCACATCTACAACCTTGGTCACAAGGGTTGGAAATTTCCTTTTTTTTCGCATTTTGCCCCTCCCCACCCCCTTGCAATGTTGACAAAACACTTTGATCTAACGCAAGTTTGCATTTGACTATTTCCCAACATTGAAAGGGGGAATGGGGGTGCTGTTACGTATTCAATAGGTATAACGGTTATAAGTTCATGTTTTTTGCCATTTTCCAACACAATTTGTCCAAGGTTGTAGATACCAAACACTTGTAATTGATACCCCAATAAATTCTAAAACGGAAATGTCATAAGCTATAATTTAGGAATAATACAAGAATATTTTCAGCCTAAAATCGGCAGAACAATATAAGAATATTCAGTCTGGGCCGGAAAACAACATTCTTATATAAAAAAGAGTGTAGTGTACAAGCATCACCACAGTCAACATAGACAACATACGCAGAGGCAGGAGAGCGCTACATTTCCAATTCTTGATTTGCTCCGTCACGCAATTAAAAAAAATAGTTAGAAAACCATTCAGTGAATAAACTCAAGAAATTTTAATGTTATAGGAGGTAAAAAAATTGAGACACTTCTCCAAGTTTTAGGTCTGTATGTTTTCCGGATCTTCAAATATATGAAGCAGCCATGTGGATGTACCTCGGCTCCAAAGGACACCAACATGGCGGCTGGAAAATAGTCAGTAAACATCTGGAACTTACTTTGGCTATCTAGGCCACTGATTATCTGCACGGACCAAGCAAACATTTAAATATGCACTTTTTCTTATACTTTAAACATTAAAAAAGACTACAAATCCCGAGATAAGTATATATATTTTTCGACCTTTATGTCACGCACCGCCATAACTCTGAAATTTTTAACTTGCCTATTTTTAGACGAAGCATGTTTTTGAGCTGAAAAGTTGTTCACAGATATAAATTAATTTATCCCTTCTCATGCCTGATGAAGATAATAACGTTGGTGGCTTTTTAGTTTGGGATTTTAGCAAATGATGACGTCACGTGCAACACAGGAATATTTGCATCGGTTCCGGACTGTCAATCTGTTGCACATTTAAATTTGTTGAAAAAACCGGCAAGAAAAGTGCAAACCAGAGTGAAAGCTAACGGTAAGCAACCAGTGAAACCCAACAGGGCTTGTCACGACCTGCACATAGGACGTCTCGACCGAAGAGGTTCGTAGAGGTTGCGTTCAGAGTTTACCTGGCTAATTAGCTCCTTTCCATGCGTTCAGTGAGTTGGGGGCCGAAAAGCGAGAAAAAAAGGCTAGCGTTTCTCTGTATCATTTTTTTTTCCGCTGGCCTTTCTTCACGCTGCACCCCAATTCACGGAACGCCTGAAAGAGACTACAGTGGAACCTCGATTTAACGAACCTCAATTTAACGAAGTCCTCGATATAACGAACAATACCCTATGTCCCGGCCAAAATTACAATAAAATGTATGGAATAGAACCCCGATATAACGAATTCCTCGATATAACGAACATAATCCGGAAGCCCAAACGTAAAATATATATACCTCGATATAACGAATTACAACGTCAAAACGGGACAGAAGATCAATCAGCAAATCCTTATGGTAAAGGGACAGCAACCTTTCAGTCAACGGCTTATTATGTGTCGTAGACACTGGCACTAAAGTATCTCCACAGAAGTCACCTGTGTTACAAATCAATCATTAACTATGACCTCGATATAACGAACATTTTGGTCGTTTCCCCTCAAATTCGTTATATCGAGGTTTTCGATATAACGAACCCTCGATTTAACGAACAAATTTGGCCGGTCCCCAGCGACTTCGTTAAATCGAGGTTCCACTGTACCTACTTTTTTTAATGCGAATTTTTCTTAACTCGCAGTGTCTGCATCCATAACCTCCTCAGCAGTTCCCATGAGTCTACAAGCCACACAAAGCATGTTTAATTTAACTCTCAAGCCTCATTATAAATCAAATGCATTTCAATTTTAGGAACAAGATAAAAACTTAACAACGTGAACACAACCGCAACGCATCTTTATCTTAATGTCTAGCTCACGTCGGCGAGGCTTCCTGCACTTTAATTCTTTGAGGACTTGCCATCTTGTTAATTGAGTGACATGGCTTTTTGCTTCGAACTCATCATCATAAACATCATTCTCTGAGTCATCACTCTCAAGACGAAATTCTACATCATCTTCAAGTATTTATCAACTGATGGCATCTTGTAATCGGGAATCCCTTGGACGTTGATTTCATTATTTTGCGATCCACCAATAATAAAGTTGTTCTGCAATCTTAATTAATATTGTGTTTGAAGTAGTACAGGGTCCTGTAAGGTACTTAATATTAAGAAAAAAAGGAAAACTAGAAGGGAAAAAAACATTCGGGTGGGGGGGTGGGGAGGGGGGGGGGGGTTGGCTTTCAACCGGATGGATTTTTTTAGTTTCCAAGTAGTATCATTTTATTGCCACAGCTTTCGGCCCACCCTCTGGGGTGCATTCCTTTGGGGTGATCTGGATCAGCGGGATCAGCGATCCAAGATCACTCAGATCATGGTGCATCAAAGCAACCAATGAATGTACTCTGGTCATGGATCCATTGGTTCCTTTGACGTACCAGGATCCAGAAGGATCTTGGACCACTGGACCTGATTTAGATCACCCAAAGTAACGCAAATGCAGAATGCTGTCTACACCAGCTTTAGTGTACATTTTCTTGGCAACAATGTCAAACAAACGTTGTCAGCAACACTTATTTAATATTGTCAAAACAGGGTCAACTTTTGACAAGACATTCATAACTACTCTGAACATGGGCCCGTTTCTTGAAAGCCCCGGAAGCTTTTCGGGTCCATAAATCCATTTTTAATTCATTTGTATATTTAAACAGAGTTATACTTGCCTGAAACGTCCTGTACAAAGAGAACCTCTGTTCACATAAAGAATATGTGAATAAAACAGCTCTGTAATCACAAGGTTAGAGATTTTGCTATGGCTTAACGGGCGCGAAAACTGTTTCGGGACCTTCGAGAAATAGGCTCCAGATACTAAACACTATTACTGAAAAAAGTTATTAACCTGCGGTGCATGATAACTAAAATGATTTTTTGGAACAAAAAAGAACCAGAAACATAATAAAGGAGGGTGTTGGTTTGCTCTAGTTATGCCCTCAATAAGTTATAACCTAAGTACAAATCGAGTGAAAAATGTATTTCACTCCAAAACTAACACTTTGTAACTACTTCAAAACACTCATCTTCTAATCAAATTCGGCACCTAAGACTAAGAATCAGCTCTACACTGTTACATGTACAAAGTATCTTTTTGATAAACAAAAACCAAAAAGAAAGGGATAGAGAGGAAATTACAAGAAACTACAAAGCCAGAAACAGTATTGCTTAACTAACAAGCATTTTTTTTCTCTGCCACTAAATGAAATAGCAATTAAAATGATCTAATGCCGTATTCAATTCTCTCATTCTCACTGTCGTGAGTCGTGAGGTAAGCTTCATGGTAAAGAATTTGTCTATTATGAGATTCTTTCTTGTCTAGATATAATACAAAGATGAACTATAAACAATTTTATACAATTCAACCCTAAAAAAAATCTACAACCAAAAATTAGGCCACCACAAACAGGCGTGGTTACTGCATCTTGCATTCTGGTTGGTCGCCCGCGGGTTTAGATGAATTCTCTCTCGGTGCTAGTGGTCCGCGTGGTTTTCGCTGTCTTGCCGAGGGAGCTGGGGAGAAAACAACCTTGTTAATATCTTTTTTCCTGAATTCAGGGGAAATATGCTAAAAAGAATAATCCAAATAATGCGGATTTCTCAAGGCTAACAAAAGGGTAGATCAACATCGATGCCCGTTGATGCCCAGAGTTTCATGCACGCTGTGTTAATCGTAAAAATAAATATCATAATTAAAAATTGAAAACAGTCACTGGAGACTAAAGCCCCACAATTTTACAAATTCAGTCTATTGAATTGGTTGTTACAGTGATTGTAATCAATGTTGTGACTGGTGGATTTAGTGGAGAGGACTTAGGATGACTGGCTCATGTAACTGTCCGATTACAGCCAACTGTCCTATTACACTGCCCAATTACAACTTTGCAGATTAAGTAGAGCAAAATACAGCAGTTTAAGCACCATCAGATTTGAGGAAATTGTAATTGTTATGATTTATGTTCGTAATTTTCTGTCATAATAGAACAATAATCGTATAATCTCTTGCATATCTTTTGGCCAATAAAGATCTCTAACGATGAGTTCTTCAAACTGACAGAACAGGGGTACACGGGAGTTGTTCTTGTACATGTAAGACCAAGATGGCATTGGATCGGTCAAATGTTCCGTAGAGATATCACTAACATCTTAAAGGCTGCTCTCAGATGGATATCACAGGGTTAAAGGAAAAACAGCCATCCCAAATACACCTGGAAGAAGACAGGAGAGGCAGATCTTCGGGCCCTAAATCTTAACTGGGTGCAAGCCGCTCGGCTTGCCAAGGACCGATAAATGCAAGAGTCTTGCTGATACCCTGCGCGCCCGTTGGCATCTAAAATATGTAATTCTTTAAGTGCACCCGCATTCACTCGATTAATCATGGAAATTTAAATGACTGACCTGGAATATGTGTATCTGCAGGTCTCAGCGCCTGACCCCTGCCGGGTTTAGGGATTTTTGTTCTCGGGCCCTGAGGAATGTTTGAAGGGTTTGTCTTCCGTGGTGACAGAGGCATCTCTGGAGGTGCAAAATGTGCTCGTGGTTGGGCACGAGTTGCCTCTGAGTTTTCTCTCTGTTGGCAAGAAATAATAAGAATAAGAGTCACAGTGAACAACCCTCATTGTCAATATAATAAAAACTTGCAACAGACGTAAACTAAAATTCAATGACTTGATAATTAAGATGCACGCGTCAGCTGAATCAGTATTAAATTCAGCACACCGGAAGTTAATGCTGCGTAAAATCACGCGAACCGGAAATAAAATCTGCAGAAAACATTTGTTTTTAGCTCGAAAGTTCGCTCGGTGACCTATCTTGATTTTTTACATACACGCACCATTCGCGATGGCACTTCAGATATAAAAGTTTCGGGGAAAATTATCTAGTGGAATTTTCTGTAAGCCATAAAACGCGTTTTCTTTAAATATATTTAATTCTACTAAATAAAATTTTTCCATACTGTCTGAGAAATTAAAGAATTTAGGGAACTTTCCAACAAAGAAATAAAAATGGTAGGTCACCGAATTAGTTTCTCAGATAATTTACAAAAACTGAACTTTAGAGGACCCTTTTGTGGACCTCGTGCGTTGCCATGGTAACTGATATGACGTCACAATTTCCCTTAAAGTATAGCCCAACAATAGAGTTGCAAGGAGACATATAGTTTGCTCACACCATTAAACATCCTTCTTTGTAATCTTCCATCGTTTCACAAGCAATATCGCAACGAAAAACCCTTTCGAGCCTCCTTAAGACGATGTTGATGCTAGATTATTTGAGGAGGAGAACATAACACTTGCGTGGGGCAATGAAAAAACTGAGTCCCGACAGGACTCCGGCCCGTGTTTCGGAGGTCATGGGTTGGTTTCCTGTCGAGGACTCAGATTTTTTCATTGTCACACGCTCGTACCGTGTAAATGTTGATCAATTCACTCTATACGTTTCATTACCGAGCTCAAAATTCACCATCTTTATTCACTTATCATTAGAATATTATTTAACTTACCCTCATTGCCTGTACATTTCGTTTAACTGCACTGCGAGTTTTCACTCCTGTGGTTCTGCTATGCTGAGTAGACGATGATTGGACAGGAAGGCCAGGTTTGTTAGCAAATCCCTTACTATCAGCTTTGGGCGTTCCCGTGGGAAGCTGGTCGACCGCGTGGCCATAAATGGACAACCGGGATCGTTTGGCAAGATTGTTTTCTGTGGCTAAGATAAATGCATTAAATGACTTTTCATTAGTAGCAGCAGCTAACAGTTACAATAACCTTGAGATAAATAAAGCCGCGCCACTGTTTAACCTCAAAGTCAGCTGGCGCACATGCGCATTGGACACCATTTCTTAGCTAATTTGCATATCACAGAGAGGCAAACCATACTATTTTAACCAACTATTCTCTACTTGCACAAATCCCATAATACACCTCTTTTACCCCCCAAAACTTGCAAAGGCATTGTTTTAGATTACTCTTGGGACATGTTCATGTCCCAGGAGAAATTGCAAACAATGAGTATGCAAAATTTTTGGGGGGTTAAAGAGGTGCATTATGGTATTGTGCAAGTAGTGAATGATAAAAACAACATTGTATAGGTATAACATATGGATTTAGCCAAGCCTAAAAGCGCAGCTCAAAAGTTACAAATTTAGATGTTGTTAATAATTATAATAATACAGGATTTAAGGCAAATTTAGGACTCGGACTTTGTAGTTTCGGCTTGAAATTGAGTCCTACCCTCGTTGGATTACATTGTCATGCAAATGAAAAAGCTAAATGTGAAATTAAAAGGTTACTGAGCTGAACTGCATGGACTAAATGAACTGATGTGTGTGAGAACAGGTCGGTTTTTTGTATTAGGTACCATGCTCATGTGTGTGGCATGACAACTAACATGAGATGCTTCAATAGCATTGCTGATTAGCAGAGCTTTATGATGGTGCAACAATGAAAATGGAAATTGAGCCCTTATTCCGTGGACAGATTTCAGGAGAAGCAGCGAGGCCCTTCTATTTGCAGAACACTAAAATGGTTACAACTTATTTTGTTCTTTTTGACACACAAATCTTACAAGAGACATACAGGTTGTGATTTTACTAGATACAGTAGTACAAAGGTCACCAGAGTTTTGGAAATATCATTCCAGATTTGCACTATCCTTGACAGCAAAAGCTTATAGTAAGTATGTGCTGATTTAATAGAGTACTAAAGATGATGAATGACCTCTTGGTAGAACCTTCTAGCAAAAGTTATGTGAAGACTGGACTGAAGATATCAACGATTCAACCTCTTTTCCCACTGTGTTTAGCGTTTTGTAAGTTCTTTAAACACATGAAACACGTTTGAGTTCTCTTCTTGGTCACCTGATGAATCATGTGACCTAATTATATGTTAAGGTGATTTAGGACGTCGAAACACATTAACAAAACTCCAGCGCATTTTTAAGCTACATGTAAAAGTTGGCTTACAGTGAATTACTAGGTGACATGAGCACTTTGCCCTGGGATGCCAATCACTTGAAAATGAAGAAGTGCCATTAGCAAAGATCATACCTTGTTCGCCTGGCCTTTTCTTGGAATCCACAACTCCACTTGGTTTAGTGATAACTCTTCCAATGGCCACACCCTGTGCCTCAGTATCTTTGTCGTTCTGAGGCCGTGGGTGAGAGTCCTTTGCAGTCCTTGACGATGTTTCTTTAGTAGTAGTCGGCTGCCCTGCCTTAGCAGAAGACATTGGCAGTGACTTTATATCCAAGTTTGACAAGGATTTTGCAAGTGGTGAGAGAAGTATTCCATTGTTGCTAACAGCTTTCACCTCGTTAACTCTGGAGAAATTTGGTTTAGTTAACTCGTTTGAGCTCTTTCCAGAACTAAGTTCTGCGCTTAGTGATTCACTATCTTTCTCCTGATAACGCGTGTTTGGGTTTTCCAGGTTTCCTTCAGCGACCTTTGACCTCTCCTTAACCTGAGCTTTCAACTTTTTAACTTCTTCCTACAGTTTGCATACTTCATGTCTGAGGTCATTTATCTCCTTGTCCTTGCGAGTGATATCTTCACGGTCTGCTTGTTCTTTACTAGCTTTACCCTTCCACTTCTGAATTTCGTTGTTTAGTTCGCTAACCGTTGGTTCTTAAGTCGTTTTATTTCTTCTGCTCCAGCCGACTTTCCTTTACTTTCAAGCGAAATCACCTTGAGGTTGGCTTGATCCAGTTCACTTTCTAGCTCCTCTTTACGACGCTTTGCATGATTAAACCTCAGTTTAGATTCCTCGAGCTGGAAAAGAAGTTTTTTATTTTCTTGAACCAACTCAACCTGGTCTGTACCTCGAGTTGAATTATGTTTGAGGCCTTCATTTTCTTCCTGCAACAACTTACAATCATTATTGGAATCCTTCAACTCAAACTTAACTCTGTCCAACTCTCTCTCATAGTCTTCCTTCATTTCTTCGCTCTTCTCTTGTACTTGTTTAAGCCGTTTTTTAACTAGCTCCAGCTCTTTGCATTTTTCTTCTGATTTTTTCCCAGCCTCAATAAGTTTGTTTCTAAGTTCCTCATACGCAAATGTCAGTTCGACCACTCTTGTTTCCTTTTCTTTAACAGACTCCTCATTCTCTTTATCAGCAAGCTTCAAGATGGTCTTCATTTCAGCAAGATCCTTACTCTTTACCTTAACACATTCCCTCTCTTCTGCAAGCGTTCTTTCCATATCTTTCAAAGAATCTGCCAGTTTCTTCTTATCCCTCACTTCCTCCTGTAACTTCTCTTCAAGTTCTCGCAGTTTCTTGGCAGATTTCTCCAGAAGAAACTTTTCTTCGCTCTTTTGCATCAGTGAGGCATCTTTCTCTTCCTGCAGGTGACCTTTCTCGATTCTCAAACTTTCAAACTGTTCCCTCGTCAAGTCACATTGCTGTTGAAGTTCCGCAACAACCTGTGTGGATTTTCCAGCTTCTCCTCTACAGATGTGACCGTTATGATCAACTTGGCTTTTTCCTCAGTCAAGCTAGCAATCAGAACTTCTTTCGCTTTTAATTCCTCTTCTAATTTATCTGATTCAGATTTCAGTACGTCTACTTTGCTGTACAAGTCGTCTTCCCTAGCCTCCCTTTCCTCACTGTCAAGCTTTTTTTCCTTTTGAATCTCGCTCAGATTCTTTTGCAGTGAAGAGTTGATGTTTCCCAGTTCTTTCAATTTCTCTTCTAATCTGCTGCATTTTTCCTGTAGCGGAGTCACGTTTTGGCGTTCCTCTGCTAAATCGGAGATAAATTGTTGAATTTTCTCATAACTGTAACTGCCTGAACTCCACAGTTTTCTTTCTGCATCGTGTTCTCTATCCCTCTCATCTGCCGCTTCTATAAGAACATTCTAAAAAGAATAAAAATACAGTTGTCTGTCAACAACGTTAGTATTAAAGCGATTAGATGGGTAAAACTGTTGTTAGAGAATGAATTGGACTGAGTTCGCATCTGGCTAGGGGACTGAGCTACACTAACAGTGAGTGAAAAGCAATGTTACAAGTCCTTAAGGACTAAGAAGACAAGAGCTGAAAAGGAATTAAGGTAGTAAACAATTGCAACTGTGACAATACACTTTACCCCACTTTTTTAAACGGATGAATAACACTATCCATTAGATCAATCATTACCCAGAGGATAGCATAATTTTCTCCACCGGATTGCATTATCCACACTTGGAACAACTGGGCCCTGTAGCGGTAGAATGGCTTCACTCACCTTCTCATGTTGTACTGTTTTGAGATCATGCCGCAGCTGTTGCATAACCGATTCTGTTTCTTGCAGCTCATCATGTTTTGCTGCCAGTTTATGCTCTAGATTCTCAATCTTTTTGCTGAAACTCTCCTCTTGTTGTAAGGCAAACTGCTTGGCTGCTTCAACAATCTCTCGTCTCTGATCTTCAAGCCTCTCAAGATCTTGCTCTTGCTTTTCTGCCCTCAAAACTGCAAGCTGAGATAAGACACGAATGTGAATATAAACAAACGTACAGCATTTTGCATTTAGTAAGCATGACAAGACTCATGGTGGATGTATTAGGTTTTCGCCAAGAACCTCACATTTCTATGAACATTAATCTTTGCCAATAATTCACTCAATTCGCAAATTCTGAGCTTTATTTCTCGGGAAAATATCATATTAAACTTTCTACGCTTTCGTTAGATTTTGTAAACCTGTTTACTTCGCCGACTGGCGGCGAATACCGAGACTTGATCAACCTTGAGCCCAATTCTCCTCAGAATTGGGTTGTCCAGAGGATTGGAAAATAGCAATAGCAATGCTCTTAAATTATGGAATTTTACTGCACTTAACAAAGCCAGCCACAATATAAACCCTATGCAAAAATGGCTACCTTTAAATTATTCTTTTGTTCGTATTCAAAATAGCCTCACTAACCTCGTTCGGGATAACAAATTCTTTACAATTTTTGTCTCAAAAACGAGGTTAGTGAGGCTAATTTAAAAACGAACAGAAGAATAAAATAAAGGCAGCCATTTTTGCATAGGGTCTATAGAGCATTTTTCTTCGGAATGAAAAACAAAGGAATAAGCAGCCTCCTAACCTCGCTTTCAGCTGCATTCAAAGCTTCCTTTAGTTTCTGGTTATCAGTTTCCTCATCTCTGTGTCCTTCTAGACCTGTTTCAGTTTTATTTTCTTTGCCCCATTCTAACTGCTGGGTAACCTCTCCCAGGTGGTGCCTCAGCTCCCGCTCGACCTCTTCCGCTGCAACATACTTGGCCTCAAGTCTGCTGACTTCCAGATTTGTCTTCTTTAAACACTCATCCTTCTCAAAGATTTCTTCACCTTTCTGTATCAGTTTGTATTTCAGTTCTTCACATTGGGATTCAAGTGCTCTTGTTTTGGTTTGAAGATCCAATTTCAAACTAGCAGCTGAAGAAGCTCGCATCTCTGTCTGTTGAAGTATCTCTGTGTGCTCTTGTTCCCGCGTATTGAGGTCTCTTTGCAACTCATCTAGTCTTCTTTTCAAACTAGCATTTTCTTCTACAATCAATGGCTCGGCATTTGCAGAGCTACTCTTCAGTGAGGACAATATCTTTGTTTTCTCCTCTTCCCATTGCTTTTCTTGTTCTTGAAATGCACGCATCATGGCTTCGTTGTTTGATTGTTCGCGGAGCAATGAATGCTTCAACTGCACAATTTGTTCCTGCAGATCTCTCGATCCATCTTTCTGCTGACATTGTTCATGCTTCTCCTTGAGAGTAACCAGTTCATCTGTGAGGGAGCTGACTTGGTTCTTAAAAGACTCAAGCTTTTCAGCTTGCTCACCAAGATTTCTTTGAAGTTTCTCCACTTGAGAACATCTCGCCTTTAGCAGGTTCTGTAGCTTCTCTAGCTCTTTCTCTTTCTGCAAATCAACAAGTGGCACAATCATAAATACCAACTTCATAATATTTGACATTTGGCTGATAAGTTCTTTTGCTAATAAGTCTTTCCATGCTCTGTTTTCTACTTTGTTTTGTAATACAGTATTGCAAAAAGACTGCATTACTGCAACATACTACTGTAGATGTAACTGCATGTTGTAAGTAGTCTGGTAGTGGTAGTGTAGTTTTTGTAGCATTGTAAATGTAGATCATTAATAAATTAAAAAAAAAAATGACTTCAGTGCAAATGATGTGTTAAGCGAGGTTAGCAGTAAATTCAAGCGCACGGCGTTGTAGAAAAATCGGCTCACACCTTTCAACCACCTTGTCAATTATATATTTTCTATGATTTTCTGCGAATTTAGTGTGTATACAGTATTTTTACAAGTTGTGCTGTAGTGTCAAACCAGGAGGGCAAGTCAAGCTACAACAAATGCTAAGGATATATATGAAATGAAAAAAAAGCGACACAAATGAAGAAGTTCAAGTTCACTTAAATTGCAAAATGTTCTTAATTTATCCTATAATAAATCACTAGCTAACCACACCACAATAGCAGCATAGAATAATAAACGAGGAACACATTGACTTTCCTCACCTCTCCTTTGTCCACTTCATTTTTCCTTGTATCATCTTCTGACTGTTTACTTGTCATTTCCAGTTCCATTCTGACAGCACACAACTCTTCCTCAAGTCTTCCCCTCTGGACGGACACCTCTGCTACTTCACTGTTCTGACTGGCTATTCTCTCTTCCAAACTCTCTTTCACTCGTTTCAACTCTTCACAAGCGTGTTCCAGTTCACTGTTTTGGGCAGACAACTGAGCAACCTCTGCTGTTTTCTTGTCCAACATTGAACACCTTCCTTGCTTCTCCGACAAGAGTTCTGCAATTTTACTTTCTGCCTCCTGAATTTTTCTCTCACAGCAATCAATCTCTCTCTGTAGTTTCTCCATCAAACTGTCAACAAGCTGCTCTTTTTCTTTCAACTTTTCTTTTGCTTCGTCAAGTTCAGAATCTTTTGAGGCCATAGCCGAGGTATGTTGAGCTTCCATGTGATGCAAAACATCTTGAAGATTGGTCAACTCTTTCATTGTGTCTTCTAAATTGGATTTTAGCTCGCCTTTGCTGGACTCCAACGACTGCACCTGATCCTGAAGAATACTGATCATCTTTTCACTTTCCTCTTTGATTCTCCCCATAACTTCTCTCTCATCTTTGTCACTAACAAAGGACTTCAGCTTTTCCTCAGCTTTACAGAGTTCTTCTTGTGCGTGCCTCAACATTTGTTCAACCTCATGCTTCTCAGTTTCCACACCTCTATACATTGCTTCACTATTTTCCACTTGCCTTCTGAGTTCTGACATTTTGTCTTGACTGGTGCAGATCTCACGCCTTAACTCTTCTATCCTAGCTTCAAATTCTTCCTTTTGTTGATCCATTTGCTCAGATAGCTCAGCCTTTTCTACTTTCACCTTTTGTATCTCACCTTCAACTTCTTTCAACATCTCTTCAGTACGAGAAAGTTTGTGACGTGTTTCCAGTAGATGCTTCTGCGAGTCATCCAGTTTGTCAACCACATCTCTGTAATCCTGGCCTTTTAAGTCTGCCAGCTCACATGCCTTCTTGTAGTCTTGCTGGTAAACTTTGCACTCATGTTTTAAAGCTTCCTTTGCAGCTTGGAAATCTTTGGACTTTTCAAGAAGCGACGATTTCCCCTCTTCGAGATCTTTACAAGCTCTCATTAACTCTTCCTCTTTCTTTTGCATTTTTTCACTCAAGGCTTCAAAACACTCTTCCATCTTCATTTTCTCCTGGTCTTTAGAGGTTGAAACATTTTCAAGGAGCACAACTGCTTTTTTTAGTCGTTCAATCTCCTCCCGACTTTTCTCAAGCTGCTCAACTGCTGCAAAGCACTCATCAGATTTTTGTCGCAACAATTTGCTCTGTTCCAGGGCTTTGGATTCCCTTTCTTCTTCCATTCGTCTATTACTTTCTTCATATTTCAATTCAGTAGTTCTCAGCAGCTGTTCCAGCTCCAGTCTGTCGCTTTGTGCTTTAGTGAGAGTCTTGTCCAGTACATCAAGTTGATTCTCGAGTTTAGACACTTTATCTTCATTTACAATCTTGTTCTCTCTCAGTTCTTTCATTTCACCCACTTGTTCTTGAAGTGTAACAAGTTTGTTATCCAGTTTTTCTTGCACACTCTGTAGCTCCTCTGAAAGAGTACCACTTTTCTTGGTTTCGGCCAACAACTGGGCTTCCAAAGTTTGGATATTTTGCATAAGTTGTTCCACATTCGTCTCCTTCTGTGCCTCATTTGAGAGACTTGCGGTGAGTTGGCTTGATAGAGATGCAAGTTCACTTCTCAGGGCATCATTTGACTCTTCCTTTTCGAAAACCTTCTTCTTCAGTTCCAACACTGCTCCTTCAAGAAGTTTAAGCTTTTTGTTGAGCGACTCAATAAATGAATCCTTGTCCTCTAGATCCATCTGTAACATCTCCTTCTGTGTTTCTAATTGCCGTATGTCTTCACCCTGTTGATGAACCATTTTGTTTGCATCTTCAAGTTGATTTTCTCTGTTTGCAAGCTTGCTGGCAAGTTCTTCCTCTGAACATCCTCTTCTTTTCAACTCCATTTCTGTGTTTTCCAATTTTTCTGTCAAACTAGAAACTTGCACCTCAGCTAGATTCTCAGATGCTTCAATTTTACAACGCAGATCTTTCAACTCTGATTCGTTAGTATCGATGCACGCTTCTAAATGAGTACACTTTTCTTTTAACTGTGAGAGTTGATTCTTTTGTGCTACATCTTGTTCTTTCAATTCAGCTAATTCTTTTCCACTTCCTGCCTGCAACTTTTCAATCACATGGCTTTTACTGGTCTCTTCCTCCTGAGTGGTTTTTAGTATTGTGGATAACTGCTCCAGCCTGTTTTCCAAATCCGTATTTTTCTCCTGCAAGGTGGAGCTTAGGCAACTTTGTTCATCTAGTTTATTTGCGAGTCCGGCCTTTTCCTCTTCGGCTGTTTTCAGCTTTTGAATCATGGCCATTATTTCCTGGTCTTTAACCTAAACAGCAGCACTCACTTTTTCAAGTCTTTCTGACAGTGAAACAACTTCTTCTTCGAGTCTTTCTGTTTTCAAGCAATGCGCATCTGATTCTGACTGCTGCTTGCTTCTCTCAGCTTCTAACAATTCCAAAATTTCTTTCAGTTGCTTTTCTTTCTGTTCAAGAGCTGTTGAATTCTGATCCAGTTTAATCAGCAATGCATCATATTCGTCTTTCCTTTTGCGCACTTGATCACTGGATTCTACTAGCGTCTCTTGTAGTTGGCGGCATTTTTCAGTTAGCTCTTGTACATTAGCTTCCAAAGCAGTGATTGTGACTTGTTTACTTTGAACAACAGACTCCAGCTGGGTACATTTCTCTTGCAATAAGGCAATTGTTTCTCCTTGAGAAGTATTCTGGCTTTGTAACGCAGATATTTTCTCGCTGCTTTCGTTTTTATAAAGCTCCTCCAACTCTTGGCTTTTCTTAGCTAGTTCTTCGTTCTTGTTTTTGAGGATGTTTGACAAATGTTCACTACTTGTTGCCAGTTGAACATTCTTTTCTTCCAGTAGCTTACATTGCGCAGCAAGTTCATCCAGTTTTGAACCCAAAGCTTTCTTTTCTTCTGTTGCAACTTCTAGTTGTTTCACACATTGATTCAACATCTTGGTCTTTCATTTCAACAACGACATTCAGTTTTTCAATCTTTTCTCTCAGCAAGCCAGTTCGTTCTTCAAATCGCCCACTTCTTTCTGATAGCACTCAACAACCTGATGACTCTTATCCTTCTCTTCTTCCAAACTTTGACATATTTCTCTCAATTTCGCGTCCCTATCTTCAAGGACCACTTGCTGTTGTTCAAACTTCTGTTTTATGTTGTCCGTTCTTCCTCCACACTCCTCATAGACTCTTCATTGCCTGCCGCCTCCTCTTGCAGTGTGCACAGTTTGGAAGATAATTCTACTTGTAATGCCATTGTTCTGCTAAGTTCTTCATTCTTTCTCTCTAAGCAAGCCTCTAACTGAGTACACTTTTGTTCTAATGCTGTGATCTTACTCTCTTGAGCTGAACACTTGCCTCTCCAACTCTGTCATTTGTTGGCCACTAGAAGTTTCCATTTCCTTCAGCTTGCGAGACTTCGTCAACAATTCTTCCTCCTTACCTTTCAGCACACTTGAAATCTGTTCCACATTGTTCTGAAGTTTAGCAATGTTTGCTTCTAGGGTTGCATTCTTGTCATGGAGTTCTTGTGTCTCGGAACCAAGGGTTTCTTTTTCCTCCTGTTCAATTTGAAGCTGCTTTGTTATTTTCTGAACCTCTTGCTCTTTCGTTTCAATAGCTGCAGCACTTTGTTCAGGTTATTCTGAAGTTCTGAAATCTCTGTGTCAGTTTTACATTCTTTTCATGTACTTCTTGTGACTCCTCACTCAAGTCTTGTTTCTCCTTGTCTACAATTTGAAGCTGCTTTCTTAAGATCTCAAGCTCTCGATCCTTCATCTCGATGGCTACAGCACTGTGCTTCAACTTCTCTGTTCCCCAAGCGGCTTCTTTCTTGATGGTTTCCAGTTCTGAAAGTGTTGTCTCATGAACTGATTGTCCATTTGTTTTTAATTCCAGAAGACTGTCAGAAACGTCTTTCAATTCTCTTTCCTTATTCTCAAGGGCTGTTGTTTTGTACCGGAGATTTTCTGCTAGTGTTGCCTTCTCTTTCTCCATTCCTTCAATCAGCTCCCCTTTTGATGCGAGCTCATTTTGGAGATTAAGCAGCTCACTAGTAAGCTGCTGTATCTTTTCTACTCCACTGCTAACCTCATTGTTTTTGTTCTCAATACAGACTTCTAACTGAGAGCACTTCTCCTGTAATGAAGACAATTGTCCCTCTAGAAGAGTACATCGTTCCTTAATACTTCCTTCATCCTCAGCCTTGGCTTTCTCAAGGGTAGTTATAATCTTTGATTGGTTCAACAGCTCTTCATCCTTTGTCTTGATAACCTCCGTTGCTTTCTCCAGTTGAGCGGTCTTCTCTGCAACTTGATCCTCCAATTTGAAGTTAGTGTTACAGAGTTCATCAAGCATGGAGCTTAGCTCTAATCTCTCCGATTCTGCAGCTTCGAACTGAGTTGCGATGGTCTTTAACTCCTCTGTTTTACTCTCTGCAACAGCACTTACTTGTTCAAGCCTTTCCTTTAAGCTTACCTCTTCTTTCTTAAGTTGCTCTAATTCCAGAGCATTCTGATCTAGAACAGACTGATTTTCAGATTGTAGCTGTCTAAGATTCTTGGAAACTTCTTCTAACTCTGCTTTGGTGGCAGACAGAACATCAGACATTTGCTTGTGATCGATAATCAGCTTTGCAATTTCGTTTCCAGTTTTCTTAGCCAGTTCTTCCTGTGATGCAACACGCTGCTGAAGTAAGAGTAGTTCTTCATTACAGCTTTTTAATTCTTGTTTGACTACTGTTAGCTCTACCTCCCTGTTCTGAAGCAAGGTTTCCAAGTTTGCTTTGTTTTCCTGCAGGAACACCATCTCATTTCGAGTTGCAACGGACTGTTCATTTATCTCGGCTAGTTTCTTTTCAGTGATACCTTGAATCTCGTTAAGTTCTTCACTAATGATGCAATTTCCTCATCTTTGCTCCTAAGAAGTTTGAGATCTTCATCTTTTGAACTTCAAGGACACTGTGCACTTGCTCTAATTTATTCAGCTTTGCTAGAGTCTCTGTATGTTGCTGCTGCAACTCACATAAAACTTTCTCTTTTGATTCTAACTCAACTGAGATTTCTTGAATATGAACCTCTTTCCTCT
This sequence comes from Platygyra sinensis, assembly GCA_019787425.1. Lineage (NCBI taxonomy): Eukaryota > Metazoa > Cnidaria > Anthozoa > Scleractinia > Merulinidae > Platygyra > Platygyra sinensis. The sequence continues at coordinate 28,912 of JAHPZR010000922.1, read as the reverse complement.
TTAACATTTCTTTACTGTTTGTCAAATTTTCTTCATATGTTTGAAGAGAATTTTGTAATTCCTGACACCGTGATTCGACATTTCCTAGCATAGTAGACAGTTTTTGCATCTCAGATTCTTTCCCTGTGCACTTTAGCCATAGATGCATCCAATTTCATGTTGGCAGACTCTAATACTTCTTTTAGTCTCTCAATTTCTGTTTTTCTATCTGCACATAATTGTTCCAGCTCTCCCTTCTTCTTTTCTGCTTCTTCTTCTCGACGCATTTGTTCTTTCGACCATCCCTCTTTTTCTTGCATCATGAAGCTGACAGAGCTTTCTTTTTCCTTCAGCACTGTCTCAGTGCGACTCAGTCTTTGTTGAAGCTCACGTACATGCTTCTGAGATGATTCTAGCTTATCAACCAAGTCAGTGGCCTCGGCAGACTTCATATCAGCCAGGTCACAAGCTTTCTTGTAGTCATGTTGCAGAGCTTTGGAGTCATTCTTCATGGCTTCAAGGGCCCTCTGTAAAGAACTTTCTTTTTCCTCTCAAACAGTCTCTTCCTTGGCCCATTCCACCTTGCCATTGGCCAGACCTATCTCTGCTGCGTCCAGCTTCTCACACAGCATTTTATAGGAGTCTTCATTCTTCTGGCTTTCTTTCTCCTTGCCAGCAACAACATTCTCCAAGTAAACCACTCTTTCCTTTAGCTTCACGACTTCTATTCTATCAAGTTCAAGCTCCTTCACAGCTGTGGAAGCTTCATCTGAGATCTTCTGCAGTGTTTTCTGGTTTTCTGCTTCCATGTCAGCTTTCTCTTTCTTTAACAGGGAAATTTCATCCAGTGCTGATGCTAGCTTTTTATGGTCTTCTCCCTGAACCTCCTTAATTTCGCTCTGTTTTAAACTCAGGTTTTTCTCCTTTTCTTGAATAGTGTGATTCAGCTCTTCTATGCTTCTGTTTAAATCAGTAATTTTCATCTCTTTTCCCGTTAGAATCACTTTGGTTTCATCTAATTCCTGCTTTATCTTGACATATTCTTCCTGCTGCTCTTTTACCTTTTGCTGTAATTCCACGAACCTGTTATCGAGATGAGTGCTTTGTTGGTTGTTTCTGTTTTCTGCTTCACTGAGGCTTGCTTTCAACCTTGCAATGTCGTGTTCTTTTGCTTCTATCAACTTCTGACTGTCGTCAAGCATGTTCTGAAGAGTACTGGACGCCTTCTCCAGATCAGCGCACTGTTTTTCCAATGCATAAATGGCCTGCGACTGGGAATGCAGCTCTTCCCTGTTGACAAATCAGCAACATCTATTATACAATGTACATATCTGAGAAGATTCCAGATAATGCTCCCTGGCCATCCCAGAAGTTATACTGTACTAAACACAACATACAGTATATAATATATAGATTTAGCCAAGTCTAAAACCAGAGCTTCTGGGCAGGGTCGTTCAAAGCTCAGTTAAGCTAGCCCAGATTTAGGTTTTGTGACTTTGCGGTGAGGTTTTGCTTACACTGCTTGGCCTTCTGTTTTGAATTTGAATAATCTTAAACTACACAAAACATAATAAGTGGAAAACATTTTTACTCCAGAGATATCTATTTTTTTTGGTTAACCTAGCCTTGAATTAGATTACAACAAGTTAACCTAGCTTCAGTCTGCGATCCATTCAAAAAAACCAAAAACTTGGTCAGTGGTCAATTAAAGAAATGTGACCTGGATAAGCTCTGCATGTATATTTGAGCCCACGTTTTTTGGTCAATGATTTTAGTCAGTGCATATGTGTACTATGTTTTGATATGTGTCGATTGACCGTAACATGGATGCCCGATATTAAAGATGAACGCTGAAAACCAAGGCTGCATGTCTTGGTCAGCCTATTAGCTGGAGTACAGCTGCCACGTTGTTCGATACCATCATTGTCGCCGTCATTATAGAGCAATACTGACAGCCATTTTTATCGTGAGAAAAGCCATTCACAGGTATAAGAGAAACAATTTCTAGATGGTCAAACCAGACAGTCAAAACCATTCTCACAGCTGATCAAAATGCCCCGTGCCCGGCCCTTAATGAAAGCCCTGGTCAATTGTCTTCCAAGTTGTTGAGGTAAAGGTAAAGGTATAGTCTGTATGGGAGCCAAGTGGCTCATCAGGCCGGTTCTTATCTCCAGTTTCTGTAACGTGAGGCGACAAGGTTATGGTTGCCTTTCAGCAATAAATTCATCAGTTCCCATTTACACACCTGGGTGGAGAGAGGTTTGTGACAGTACAGTGTCTTGCTCTTGAAAGAACAAAATACAATGTCCCTAGGCAAGGCTTAAACACTGGACCGCTTAGTCTGGGGTCGAGCACACACTAGCCAAAGAGGCCACCGTACCTCTTGAGCTGGAGATTATTAAAATTATTGCACTATACAGTCATGTACTGTAACAGTGAATCTACATTCACACAAAAATCCTCTTAACAAAGTGCTGGGCTTTATTGGTACTGTAGTACATGCAAATTAAATTATAAACCACACCAAAGCTGTGCTCTTTACCTTTTTCCTGTAATTTCTCATCCATTCCTTTGATAACAGCCTCTGAATTATGGCGCTGACAGTCAATCTCCAGCTCCCTCTGTTTTGCTCTCTTTTCTGTTAATACGACAGAAAACATTGTTTATAACTAATTTTTGCACAGACAGTTCAATTTTCCAAGTATCAATCAATGGATGGGATGACTGGATTTTAATCCTGGTCCATCCAACACCCAACAGTTATGTCCACTCTGAACTCTATCCTCCCTCTGCTTAAAAGATTTATCTGAGATTGAACCCAAAAAATGCCATAATGATGACTTACCAAACAGTGAACCTCTACAGAAATTGAATGACTTGGTGCAAGAGGGACCTAAGTGACTTTTTTCGAGTAAAATTTTTTTTATAAATATTCTTGTTTTTCGGCCATTTCAACTTCAACAAAAAGAGAAAACAAACAGCGGTTACAAACATAACAGTAAGGTTTCGCATGGTATATTTAACTTGACGTTTCGTATGCTACAACATACATCTTCAGAAGTGACGGTTACAAAATATGACGAGATTTAAAAAGACAAAAAACTAAAGCGAGGTATTGGTAACTAGCTAGACAACAATGGAAAAAAGAAACTACATCCGGTGTGAATTAATAAAGAAGGAGATTTTCACTACCGACGTTTTCATTTAGGGCGGGTTTCAAGTCCCGTATTAACAATGTTTCCTTGATTTTACACTGTAAATCACATTGACCACTTGCTAAGATCTCAAAATGGTCCCATTTGATGTGGTGACCAGTGGAAATCGAATGCTCAGCAACAGCGGAGGCGTGACCAATTTGAGTGAGAGCTTTGAAGTGCTCAGTCTTTCTGTCATGTAATCTTCTTTTAGTTTTGCCGATGTAAAAAGCATCACAATCCCAGCAACTGGCTTAATTGAAAAGCACATGCAAAAATTCAGGCACTTTTGAAGGTAAGCAAAATTTACCCGATGAAGTCACTTACAACCGTCTTGCACCAAGCCATTCAATTGTTGCAGTCAGTGAGATTCACTGTTTGTTTGAAACTTACACATTTTTGTGGAGGAGAGAACATGAAGACAGATATTTGGCTGCTAACCAAGGCTTCATTATTGGGATTATGTGTACGTCTACTAGTTCTGTACATCTGTATCTGCAGTCTAGTGTCGTTTGAAACCCTCAATCAGTTCACAATCAACACTCCATCGGCCCCTTGGTTCAGACACTCAATTGCCACTCTATCAAAATCTCAGTTGAAAGTCAGTCGAAAGTCTAGTAATTTTTGATCCATGCATATGAGTTGGTCAAGTGTTGACCGACTCATATGTGTGTTGATCGAGTGTCAATCAACTGTCAGGGCTGAAAATAATGGCTGGTCAACAGACAATGTCTGGTCTATTTGCCATCTTGACGGGTCAAACTTTGAACTTGCTGGTCATTTTGACTGGTCAAATTTGATCATACATGTATTGAAAAAGACCAAAGTTACTATGTTCTTCAGTTGGTTACCGATACTACATTCCCTATTACAGATTTCCTTACATTTCCTAATTGTGGAAATGCAAGCTGAAACGAACTGGAACTGTTTACAAATGGCACTACGAAACATTCTCTCAGTCCCAGTTCCTTCAGCGAGAAAAACCCTGGATGTGCTTCATCAGTTCATTGTTTATGTTGTTTAAAACCCAGATCATATGGTCCTGAATTGAGGACGATAACTAAACAATAGTCTCCATTTGGCGCGAAAATTAAGCTACATGTAGGATATTTGTCCGCAGACATTATCTGTTCTGAGAAACGAACAGTTTCCTGAAAGCGTAGGTCGAGGAAAACTGTGAGCTTCGACTGAGGAACAGATAATGTCCAAGGACAAATATCCGAGCACATTTTTGCCCCAAATGGAGACTATCGTGTTTGTTATCCTTCAAATCTTTTACGCAACGCGTGTAGTTTTGAAATTTGAGGCATATATAAACAATAGTCTCCATTTGGGGCGAAAATATGCTCGGATATTTGTCCGCGGCAGGGCACGAAATTCACTTTTTTTTCAAGGAGCCATCTGGCTCCTAAATTTTCTAAAGTGGTCGCCAAGTCCAAAAAGTTAGGAGCCATTTTTTTTCAAAAACAAAAAGAAGAATAGAACTTTGATAAACTGCATTATACAATAATGTCAATTTGAAGGGTTTTCCTAGCTTCAAAGTGAAGTTACTTTATTAACTTATTTGGACGTTTTTGTACAGATCTGTGTACAACAATTCTGGTTATGCAGTTAATCATTAACAAACAGAGACGAATGAACATTTCCAAACTTTTACAGTACCGGTAGGTTTGTCATTTACAACTGATGAGATCCACATGGAGGATCGAACTGACCATGGTCTTGCCTGAACCAAGCCAAACAATGGCATATACGGTATGTGGCCCTTGGTCCGCGAGTTTTCCGAGCATTATCTCATATTTTCTTGTTAAATAAAATATGACCAAAAACGAAGGTGTACGATTAAATATTGATTATTATTACATGGCAAGATAGGCTTGAGGTAAATCCGAGCATTCTGATTGGTTCTTTCTTGGTCGGGATTTCGCCATACGGACCATTTCCACGGAAACGGTCATAAGCTGTGTATTTTTTCTGTTTCCGAAAGCCGGCAAATTCAAAATTAGCGGCGAAAACTACGAAAAGAAAACGTGTAAATACTTTCATTCTTCGCAGAGAAACTACCTAAAAGATTGATACTTTACAGAGCTAAAGAACGAGGAAGGCGAATTTTCACGAAGCGAATTTTATTATCCCAAGGATCTGGAAACGTCTAATATAGAGACTAAATCTGGCATCGGCGAAAGTCAGGAGGCCATTGACGATTTTATAAAGAAGCAAAAATGCGCAAACACAAATAAGCAGATGGCTACTGAGCTGAAAACTCTTCTCCAGTAATTGTTAGGTAACAGTATGACAAATGAGAGAGTTAAAACCCTACCTGCGAAGGAGCTTGACCACTTCTTGTCCACTGAAATAATCTTTATGAAGAAATGCAGGAAACACGGACAAGAGTACAAGCGTCAACAATTTCCAATTTTCAGCGCAGAATTGTCCAGAATGAAAAGAAGCGTCGAACTGTTATCGAGAGAGACGGAGGATTGACTCTAAGACTGCCTCTTCATTAGCTGTGTATATGTTTGAATGATTTCACAGCAACCAACTTCGACATTTCTTCATCCATATTTTGTCAGTGATGCGCAAGTTAAAATATTCCATGCAGGATCAACAGAAACCATTTTCCGAATTTCAACAAACTGCAGCTGTTGACAAATTCCGTTACAAATCGTTCTTGAAGCCTTGTTTATACTCAACATGATTTAGGTTCATTGAATTTGTTTTCAAACTCGTGGTAGCTTGTTCTCAGTTGAGTTGCTCGCGTCATCAAAAACACACGGAGGAAGCCATTTGAAGTCAAGTGACCGGAAGTGCGCTTTAACTTAAAACAAACAAGCACTAGTGCCATATAATAAACTACTTACTAACCTAGCTAGCTCGAGCCGTACTGGGGAATACTGGCCCTCGGTCGTTTTTGTACGGACCTCGCTGCGCTCGGTCCGTACTGCCACGACCTCGGGCCAATATTCCCCGGTACGGCTCTCGCGCTCGGTTAGTAAGAAGTTAATATTGCCCGGGGCAGCAGGGTAATATACAGATAAATACCGGGTATTTATATAGATACTGCCCTTGCATTTATAATTAGCAATTTATTCAATTCATCAGCTCCGCTCTTCCCTGCTACATTATCAAGCCCTCCCCGGACTTTCAGTTAGTTAAATATTCATGACGTATGTAAGTTAAACAAAGGATGTTGAATAACAAAAGAAAATGTGTGATTTATGAAATATATATTTTTTAACACCTCTGAAAAAATTAGTTTGTGAGAGTTTAGATTAGAATTGAATCGTAAACTATCAACTGGGACCTCACTAGCAATTCACAAATAAGACTATTGTATACGTAGCTCCAGGTTTGTAATTACTTGTGTCGTATTAGACATTAGGGACCAGTTATTATTAATGGCCTAGTGGGGCGGAGAGAGTTTTTTGGGGAGATCATTGGAACTTTAAGGAGGCACCAGGCATAACTGAGAGCCCAAAAGGGGCTGTTGTCAATATATCTTTTCCGCTCATTATATTTTGTCGGTACATATATTTAACAAATAAAGAAGCCTAAGCCGTGTATTACACTATGTTCAAAAACTCATTAATAATTCATGAGCCTAACAGCCTATCAAAACTCCGATAAAGCGTCACGTGCATGAGCTTTATATCCGATAAAATACTCCTCATTAGTATTCTTTATATAAAGAATACTGATAAGGCATAGCTTGTTTTTCTTGTATGCAAATATCTTCCCCTCACAATTTGAACCTTTGTTCGGACTCCCAAGACACACGCTTTTTGTGGAATGTTTTTGAAGCCGTTCAAAAAACTCGCAGCACGTGTTTTATCGGGTCTAAAACCCGATAAAACACTTCTGCTCGTTTTTTAAACATTACATAAAACACGAAGGTCATTTGAGAACACGAGGGAAATGTAGAAAACACGAGCCGCAGACGAGTGTTTTCTACATTTCTCGAGTGTTCTCAAATGACCAGAGTGTTTAATCATAGTGTAATACACGGCTTAGGCTTCTTCATTTGCTTTAAAATATAGATTTTATGCGCTCAAAACAATAAAACACGCTTTTTCTATGTTTTATACTCGGATAAAACATAGGTTTTTGACCAATCAGAGCGCTTAGGGTCCTATCTATATTTTAATAAACAGTAAATTATGACTTACAGACTAAGACGTCTCTAGACAAAAAATATAACCCAAATAGGTGAAACAGCGCTACTTGCTACATCGAATTTTATTATCATAAACACTTCATTTTCCGTAACACCTTGCCAATCAGTGCCGGCATGAAATCGCATCCTTGGCAACTTACAATTTCAAAATTTTCGGGGGGAGCATCCCCTTGGACATTCTACGTTGGATTGCCCCTTCGGCCGAATCGTGCCTCACTTTAATTTATGCCCCCTGTTATGCTTTATTTGACGCCTGTGAAAATGTTGCTAAGAACCCTGATCAGATACCGAGAAGGCACGGATCAAGAGACTGCACCATGTCGACTTTATTAATCTGTGAGTCAGCATCAGAGTTAGAAATATTACTGTCATATTACCGACGTTTAAAACACTAAATAGACACGTGCAAAGGTGAATATGTATACGAGAAGATCGAGAGTGGGGATCACGAAATTTATTTGTAGCTATGAGGGGGTACTTCAATAAAACCCATTTAAAGGGGAGATCAGCTAAATGTGCATTACTTCCTTTCGCTGGCGATAATAATGAGCGGTCCCTTGGTCGCGCTGAACGTTCAAGTCTGCAGTCAAAAGTGATTATTTGTATTGAAAAGCTTTTTCTTGGTTAAAAATATTCAAAACAAACTTTTTTTTTTATCATTATTTCTGTTTCAAAGGAAAAAATCCACGCAAGTTACTGCGAAAATTAAAATAGACGCCCCATGCAAAAGAAAACCACTGCACCGCACGTTGGCATTTAAGAGCCACTGCCAGTAAATATGGAGAATCCCACGACAGCTCGAAAAATTCGGATTTTCTTTTATTGCGTCAAAAAGACCCTTTTGGTGAACTATTTTCAGAAATATAATTTCAAAGTTCTAGCGAGTTTACATTTTTGTGAAATCTAGTAAAGTTCGAAATATAACTCAATCAACCAAGATGGCCGATGGAATTTATCCAAAATTGTACATTTTCAACATGCTAGTACAGAAAGAAGGGAACTTGCCTGGATTTCACATTCACACAGGTTGTAATTTACCTTTTGGTCATTCTTCTGAGCTAAAGTCATCTTGAATTAAATACGTTTTGTCTAGTTCTTGGCCGTTTGAAAAATACAACTATCGCAATTTAATTTACATGTAAAATTTCAACGGATTTTAGAGGGTCATAACTCTTCTAGAATGCGAATTTCTTAACAAACAAAAGGTTCTAATACAAGAGCTATAGACCCTTTGCATAAATGGCGCCTAAATTTGAATAACAATACTTAATACATCCTTAGCCTCACATTCATGTTTCAAGACAAAGGAAATTTCACATGAATGTGAGGCTAAGGATGTACCAAGTATTGTTATTCAAATTTAGGCGCCATTTATGCAAAGGGTCTATGCTATGGATATATCGTATCTAAATGGCTTGTTTGGCCCGTGAAAATTAAGTGCGCTAGATGAAAAACTATAAAGAGCATTTTGACCATTTACGCCAGTTTTGACGAGCGAGCAAGAACTTTGATTTCGCAGTCATCTTTATAAACACAATTCGACATGTTTCATGACACAAATTATTCGTAGACATTGTTGCTGCGGAGCGAGCGCAGCGAGCGAGCAGCAACATAAACAGGATTTACAGTCAAAACGGGTCAAGTGTTCCTCTCACGAGTGGATTAACAAGTTTATTATTGCAAATTTGATTTCAGTAATCATTTTAATAATCTGTTCGTCGGATGAACAATGGAAACTTCAAATCAAGCCTCAGTTCAAAACTTGAATTTCGTTTGGAATATTGCTGGCTTCCGGTGCCAGGCCGGCGTGGGAATTTTCACCGGTTTACTCTTCTGATTTGCATAATTAATCTGACAAACAACGGTCATTTCACTCTAGCAACATTACATGTGCCTTTCTGCAATCTTCCCAGTATCTTCAAACTTCGAATTTATTTTTTCGAATTCCAAAGATTGGACAAAGAGATGAATTTAAAAGGAAAGGCAGGTTGTTGGCGACCTTGGCAGATTATGCAAATTATAAACCTGTCAAATTCTCACGCCAGCCTGGCACCAGAAGTGAGCAATAATCCAATCAAAATTCGAGTTTTAAACTCAGGCTTGATTTGAATTTTGCATCATTCATCCAAAAACCAGATTATTGAAATGATTCCTGAAATCAAATTTGCAACAATGAAATTATTAATCCACTCATGAGAGGAACGGTTGACCCGTTTTGACTGTAAGAAGAATATATAAAAGGGAGTACGAATTCTCGAATTCATTACTTTTTACCAGAATGCATTGCGCCTTTTTACCAGAATGCAGTGCGCCTTTTTACCAGAATGCATTGCGCCTTTTTACCAGAATACATTGCGCCTTCTACCAGACTGTATTGCGCCACAAACAACACGAGGTTGTGACACCATTGCGCTGGCGTCCTTTATCACGTGGATCGCAGTTGAGAAAGGTTAGTGGTTATGGTTTGCTTTGATTTACCTGTAAAGCGATCTGAGCGAGATCGTGCTTGGCTTTCACAACCCTTGCTGTTCTCGTTAATGCAGAATTATCTGGACGATTAATTGTCGCATCTTAATTTAAAACTTAGTGCGTCAATTTCGTAGCAGTCTCGTCCCTTCGTCAAATTCTTAATGAAGAGAAATCGCCGATACTTAAGCTTGTAGAATAATTAAAACAAACGAGAAACGTAGAACACGCTAATTTATATCTGCTGCGATCGATTTGTTTCCATCTAAACATGAATTTAAGCTAAAACTTCAGCATTTTCACACATCGCAATGGACGCGTCCTCATCAGAGTCTGTCACATTCGATTCTGGAGATATGTGCCTACCAGTTTAGAATTTATAAGTCAGCTTTCTACTCTTACAATTTCCACATTAAGATAACCATGTGCTTTTGTCACGATCACCAGCGATGCGTCATATGTATTAATGTGTCGTTGTTGTTTTCTTGCAGGCAATTTGGAAATCTGCGCCACGAACACGAGTCTTTTCGCGTGGATTCCAGTAAATTTTGCTCTAATTTACCTGTAAAACGATGTGCAGGAGATCGTGATTGACTTTTACAACTCTTGCTTTTGTGTTTAATGCAGTACGAGAGAGTTTGTAAAAATCTGGACGCCCGGGTCTGGACGATTTTAAAGTTGTGACATGTTATTTTAAACTAAGTATGTCATTTCTCAGCAGTCTCGCCTTCGCGGTCGAATTCTTAAATCAGATGAAGAGAGATTGTCGTTACTAAAACTTGTAGAATAATTACAACAAACGGAAACTGTAGAACACATTTATTTCATATATGCTACGATCAATTCCTTTTCATCCAAACATGAATTTTAAACTTAAGTTTTAGCAGTTTCACATATCCGGCGATCGACTAGCCTGCGAACGCAGACGTATTTCCGGCTGTCACTGGCGCCGCCAGCAGAGACATGCGACAGGCGGAAATAGTTCGCAGGCAAGCGATCGACGCATTTTCGACGCTGTCAACACTCTAGACTTAATGCGTACAAGTACAGAATTTATAAGTGAGATCTCTGCTCCTACAATTTCTACATCTTTTAAATTTCATCTCGATTTTCTGGTAAACTTGGGGGAGGTAGATGTGTATTATGTGTGTATGTGTATGTGCTTTATTGTCTCCATCCCTTGTCACGCCTCACCACCGATTCGTCATGATGCATGAAGTTGATACATACAAGGACAGATTTCAAGTTACACAGCACAATTTGACACTACTTTAAGAAATAAAGGTTATAATGTAAGACTTGAAACGCGCAGAAAGATCAATGACTACGTAAAATATGTCACTATCAACAGAATGTGCCGCAGCATTACTATCTTTTAGATACCCTAGTATATTGTATAGTTAAGTATTACTTTAAATAGTAATTCAGAATAAGCCTTGGTTATAGATGACACAGTCCTCTGGAAATCAGCCGTCCAAGCAGACCAATTTGGCAAAATGTCGGTCTTCAAGGTTGAACGGTAGTCCTGCATTCAAAACTTGAGCACCCTTGGCGAATAAATGGAGAAAAGGCATCGCTACTTCTTCCTGGTTTATCGCTTGTAATTAGTTCTCTCCAGGAGCCATAATCAGGGACGGAGACCGTAAGTCTTGGGATGCGCGTGGACCCATGATATGGGACAATTTTTCTATTTTTAGAACAAATTGCGCCATCCTGACGTCATATATCCGCGCTGATCCACGCACGCGTCTTGGCCTCTCGCGTGGATGTTGTCACGTTGTGTGATGAAATTGTGAGAGTTCCGAGATCCTCTTGCCGATTTTTCACAGCAATGGCAGGGAATAAGGCAGAGAAGAAGAAGCAGGGCTCTTCTATGTACTTTTATGCTCTGATTTAATGGAAAAGGTGTGTTTTTCAAGGTCGAGAATTTCTTTAATTTCGCGCTGTGAATGAATACAATCCGCTCGCCGGCTAGTTGTACGCGTAAACTTTTGTGTTTGTTCTATAGAGTTCTGTAAGAACACTGTTTACTCCGGTATCGAGCTGTTAATTTGTGAGTTTGCCAAACAATGCTTAATCATAACCAAAACCTGTTTTTGATAGTTTCTTGTTGTTTCTGCTCGTTTGGCTAGTTTGCAAAAGTTTTTGTCTGACGCGTACGAGTAGTTCATTTGCATAGTGCAGCGCGTGCACTTTCAAGTCCGAGTCGGTGTTTTCATAGTTGTTTCAGATTGTCAAGCAAAATCGTGAAAAAGATTTGTTTCGTCGTCTTTTGTGCTAAGATACTACAACAATTTTCACTAACGTTCGCCAAAAGGCTACTAACATCATGTGTGTTTCTTTCACATAGTGAAACTTTACGCTGCGAAAATAAAATAGGCAAGGAGTTTTAACTCAATCGAAATCTTTATTCGAGTTTTGATTACAAGCGTCATCGTAACTTTTCTACTGGGATTATTTCTGCTGTTTTCACTTATTTTCAGCTAAGCTTTTAATATGTTCTCAAACATTAATCAACCTTAAACATTAGAGATATTATATGAGTTCGATATACGTTTCACACCAAAGTGCGAAGTCCAATCTGTCATGTTTTACTAGCTGTGCAAAACACGCATCGGCGGGCGCTCTTACTCATCGACAAACAAAACTAAGCAGCATCTACGGACATAAACCTATTGTCAGTTATTGGGCCTAAACACCGCTATATCCAACTAGTTCTTTTTTCTTCTGTGTTATGGAAAAGCTGTTAATCTTCTTCACATGTGAAATTTAGATTGGAGTAATGTGAAGTTGTCGTAAAAGGAGCAGCGGAACTCAACTTGGTCAGAGATAAAAAGCGGGACATACCTAAATTAGGCACCGTCTTCACTCAGACTGGAGCAACTTACGGCGGAAATACTTAATCAAAATTTCAACAGCCATGAAGGCGTTGAGTGATGGGCCAAAAAGATCCAAAAGCATAAACGATTTCGGGAATTTCGGACGCCATTTCCCCTGCGCGACATCCGCGAAAATCCTCGCAGTAATGTGCGCGCGTGTGCCGCAGGCCATGGCGCAATTTGTTCTAAAAATAGAAAAATTGTCCCATATCATGGCGCCAACCCCAATACTAGAAATTGCGCGCGCTTACGGTCTCCGTCCCCGATTATGGCTCCTGTTCTCTCTTTTTGCTTTAAAATAGGGGAACCACGTAGCCCCGACTGCAACGAAGAACAGTTTGCTTGCGACGCGAAACGCAAGTGTTCATGTAACGTTTGTGTAAACAACATTGTTCTCTTTGTCACGGTGTCACGCCATGCAATTCACCACGACAATATATACGCACACTGACCAGTTACAGTTTTGAACCGCTGCATTTGAACTTTGTCCTCTACATTGTTTTAAAAAAAGATACTTAGGGAAATGGCCCAAAATGAAGTAGCGAACGTTTCTCGGTGTTGTGTGACAAATTAACGGCGATTTTTGGACTGTGAAACTCCCGTTCGTGACTTTATGGCCCGTCACGAGAGTCAAGTCGTCTTCTCACGCAGAGTTCTACAGGACTTTACCGTCTATAACCAAGCCCATTTCTGAGGTATGATTTAAATTATTGCTTACACGTGTGATACATAATGTCAAAGAATAATTTGGGTTATGGAACATGTCGAATTATGTTCATAAAGATGACTGCAAGATCAAAGTTTTCACCTCGATCCTCTAAAAATGGCGCAATTGGTCTAAATACCCTCTATAGTTTTTCGTCTAGCGCGCTTAATTTCCTCGGGTCAAACTAACAGTTAAAATACGGTATACCCATAGCATAGCTCTTTCTTTAGAACCGTTTACTTGTCAAGATATTCGCATTCTAGAAGAGTTATGACCCTCTAAAATCCGTTGAAATTTTACATGTAAATTAAATTGCGATAGTTGTATTTTTCAAACGGCCAAGAAGTAGACAAAACCTATTTACTTCAAGATGACTTTAGCTCAGAAGAATGACCAAAAGGTAAATTACAAACCTGTGTGAATGTGAAATCCTTCTTTCTGTACTGGCGTGTTGAATATGTACAATGTTGGATAAATTCCATCGGCCATCTTGGTTGATTGAGTTGTATTTCGAACTTTCCTATATTTCACAAAAATGTAAACTCGCTGGAACTTTAAAAGTATATTTGTGAAAATAGTTCACCAAAAGGGTCTTTTTGACGCAATAAAAGAAAATCCGAATTTTCCAAACTGTCGTGGGATTCTCCATATTTACTGGCAATGGCTCTTAAATGGTTTTCTTTCTCACGAAATGTTTAATGAGGAAAATTCATTGTTGGGCGAATAGACCTCTTTTGCTTGGGCGGTTTGTTTTCCCATTGTAGACCACGCGCTATTCTCTGGAGAATTTCTCTTTTATTCACCGTAAAATAATTCAGTCATATTCATGCGACTATGTAAAAGTTTGAAAGCAAGAACTCTCAAGAGTATCATCACGTGGTCTACAATGGGAAAACAAACCGCCCAAGCTAAAGAAGTCTATTAATGGTTCCCCGTGTTTTTCACTTGGACCCCGTGTTTTCTACTGAGACCCCGTATTTTCCACCAGAACCCGTGTTTTTGTTGTTGTTGTTGTTGTTGTTTGTTTGTTTGTTTGTTTGTTTGTTTTTTAAATCAGACCCCGAATTTCTTTTCACCAGACCCCGCGTGCTCCACAGGCCTGGATCTCGTACCCCGGGTTTCACTCATTTGCCCCTTCGCCCTGTTCGCCCCTTCGCCCCTTCGCCCCTTCGCCCCTTCGCCCCTTCGCCCCTTCGCCCCTTCGCCCCTTCGCCCCTTCGCCCCTTCGCCCCTTCGCCCCTTCGCCCCTTTGCCCCTTCGCCCCTTCGCTCCTTCGCCCCTTCGAGTGTTTCAACTTTTGCAGGCCTCTCCTCACATCAAGGAAGCACGGAAAGCCGCAAAACTCTAGAACCAAAATTTTTTCTTTAAATCGGCACTCTTAACCCTCACGGTATCAACGAACGGTTTTTTATTCAACTAATTTATTCTGTTGTTTTTTCACGTTGCCAGGCACCAAACAATAGCGTGGCTCCATATTTCTGTATATAAACCACACACAACCCACAATTCCTCGATTCGCTCCGACGAAGGACTAAGGCTCGAAACGTCAGCTTCCGAATCTCTTTACGGTGGCTAATTCACATTATTAACCCAGTTGATAAAACTAAATTATCTTGTAAGACTCCCCCACCCCCCAGGTTTTCAACATTTGCCGTTTAAAGCTGTTTTACGGTTGGTTACACCGTGTCAAGTTACTTATTCTTTGAATCCTGACCTAAGCACGCAATATCTTATCGCAGAAATGCTATGCACTGAATAAATTCTCGCACCAACGTTTTTATAAAAAGAAGCTAGAAGCCTCTTTTAAGGAAAATTTAAGAAGTCTCTTTTAAGAAAATAGCTCATTTCCCGCCAGAAAGTGCCAGCTCATATAGGTTCAACCATACTCCATTGTCGAAAAAGAAGAAAGAAGACAGTCAAAGCCACAAAATTGACGAGCTGTATTAATTTCCGAATGAATCAAGGTGTGATTAAATGTTTTGAAAGATCAACAGTCGAGAGAATTGAGGAGAATTCGAACGACATGTCCCGCAGTTTATTTATACGATAATGTAAATAAATACACATAAATACGGCAATGGCGAAATGAGTAGCAAGGAGTTGATAAATAGAGGAAACGACATTACAAAAGGATGGCAGTTCCGCAGTTTTTAAAATCGCCTTGGAAAAGAAAAGGGAAAAAGAGAAAAAAAAAGTTGTTACAACACGGGGAATTTGAATTTGTATTGGTCACCCATCCAGTACTAACCCTGCGAATAGGGCTTAACTTTGTTGAGCGGACGAAACATGTTGCTGTCCTTGTGGTATTAGTGACTCTACGCTGAATTCATTTTCTTTTTACATTTCTAAGATGAGAAAAGGTATCAAAAAGAGAAAAAAAATTCTCTGATGCTACATGGCTGGGAACAAAAAAATAGAGGAATATGAAATGAGAACTATTATTTGCTTTGGTGATCGAACAAGCGACACTTTCCTTATAATTGCCTCGGTCTCTCGACGAAGATAACTCGGTCTCACAGACCGATAACTTTTTGAATGTGAATGTTTTCAACAGTGTTACATCTCCTCGTGTATTCTCTTACCGTTGCGTTTTGCACTATTTCTTAAGAGTGCCAGTGGGCTTTAACTTTAACTTAACCTCAGGATTAAAATCAAGTCGTTGGCATCAAAATTGTCACTGTTTCAGAGAAACGATCCATTTTCCAAGTTGAGTTGATCCAGGAGCCCATTACCCTGGTTGATCATAGCCACTTTGATTGTCTTTCCTACCATCTTGCGATCCAAAAAAAAAATAGGTCGCTGCACGTGTTGATTTTTTTGTACCCTTTTGGATTAAATTCCTCTCTTCCTCGACATTTTTATTCTTCCGATTTGAATAACTCTGGAACAGGACACCACGTCTTCTTTGGTTAGAAGCAGGAAAGTTCAAAACACATGTGAGATTTGATTTTCTTGCGTAACAATTTAATGCCTAATGTTTTTCCCGTATGTTAATTTCCAACGTTCACAAATGTATAATTCTCTATGACGCACGCTTTTCCAAGAATGTTTTTGAGGACGTTCAAACAAATCGCCACACGTGTTTTATCGGGTATAAAAACCACTCGGCTGCGCCTCGTTTTTTTTTAACCCCATAAAACACCCCTGTTTGTTTTTTTCAAACATTGCTTTTAAGCAGTCTCCATGGAGTGATGTTTTTATTTCATACATACTGAGATTTTTTTTTATGACCGACAAATTTCAAGGGTTGCAAGTTATTTACGGGTAACAGCAAGAAACGGCGCGAAATGCACAACTTGGTGCTATATTCAGTCTATGTTAGCAGTTATATATTTCTTATTTTGTTATTTTTTCATACACTAATTTGCCGACAGAGAGCCTTTACTTTTAAAAGAGAGACAAAGATGATTAATACTTTGAAAAAAAATTTACTTATAAATGGCATCGCGAATTTGCAAATGCCTACAATTACAAAACATGAAAAGGATTTGTGTCAACCTCGGTTTAAAAAAACAATGTGAAAATCTCATTAAAAAAATCAAAATACCGTAGCTCTTATAAAATAGTTTGTATAAAATAAGTAAGTAAGTAAAGTAAAAGCTTTATTAATGTGTCAATTTATTTAGTTTTCACAACTAATTGGGGACACAAAATTAAAAATTATTTACAAACTAAAAAGCAATAATAATAATGTATGTACAATTAAAATATGTAGAATGTGTAAATTATATAATAAAACAATTGGTATATAAAAAGTAGTTTCTAAGAATTACAAAGATTACAGCAGCTACAATTGTTGTTTAAGAGGGACGTTAGGTCTTTTTTCCTGATGTTCTTTTAGAAAGATTCAATATTCGAGGAGCCTTTCAATTTATTATCTAGTTTCGACCATACATGGGGTCCTTGATATCTAAGAGAGTGCTTTCCATAGTTAATAGTGTTAAAAGTCGGAATATCAAAATCACTGTTTCTTAGTGAATAACTGGTGCTTTTCTGCCTAAATAGTTCGTTAACAATACTCGGTGCAAGGCCATGTTTTACTTTGTACATTAATATAGCGATGTCTTGGTTACTCCGTTAATCTTTATAAGTACTGCTAAACAAGACGCGGAGTCTTTTCCACAGCCAGTTTTCTGGTGGTGTTACTTTTGCAACTAATTAACTGTTTTAATTGTAACTGAGAACTGTCTACCCTGGATAACAGCTTTACTAAATAACACTGCCGACTCCTGGTCTGTGTTGCTGCTGCTTTCTTAAAGCTGAGCCAGTGTTCTTAATTCCAAAAGTAGAGGATTGCTCGCTACTGCATTGGGCAGGCGGACAGCTTTTTCACTGTATATGTTGGCCAGCATGTTTGACATAAATTGCTGTTGTTTTGTCGAAAGCAAACTTCAGTTCTCGATGCTCTTAAAATTCATGTGTCCATAGAGCTGTGCTTTGTCGTTTAGTGAAACTTCTTGGTCGCTGAGAGGATGCAACATTGTTTTTCACAGCATTATGCACGTGTTTTCTCAATTTTCGATTTTCTAGTTTAGCTTTCTCAAACTGGGCTTTATTCATCAGCCAGCCAAGTTTGTTTACGCCGAGCTTGATGCCTTGATGCCTTCTCAGGCCCTCATATTGTTTACTGTCAAATGAAACGGGCTTTCTGCATCTTTCATGCTCTCAGGATTTTTCTCTGGAAGTAGATTTTACTAATATAATTGTGTCTTTCTCGCAACTGTCCTTGGCAATCAATTTCGGTGCAGAATTCCTTACATCGGATACGTTCGCGTAAGTTTATGTTTTCGTTTGCCATATAAAGTCTACGTCATCAGCTGTTTTAATCAGAGTTACATCACCTTAGCACAGATTGTGATGTGCCTGAATTAATTGAAGACTGAAATGGAGGCTATTGTTTAGCCAGAGAGTTGAGAAGCGCTTCTGGACTTGACTTTTGAGGAAGGTTCTGTTGTACAGCACCTTCATTTGCTTTTCTGCCGAAGATACATACACCTTTTGCTTGTTCCCTCTACGTTGTTTTTGGAGCTGTTCTTGCTTGGATTGCCACGTCTTGCGATTTTTTTCAAAATATTTTTCCCGTTTAAGATATCGTTCAAAACTGGCAATCATCCCACGTAGTGATGTATAACATAGCTTTGTAGTCATGTCCACTTTTGGTTCTGACAGTGAAAACGACCTCGCTTAGCAATTCATTGAGTTAAGTAGGAGGTATTTTTTTAACTCTTCTGAGCTCTACCTTCCTTTGAAAAGAGGTTTTTGGCAGAGTTACGTCCCTGTCGGTCTTTGCTCTTGTGCCTATGTTTTCTTGCTTTCCTATGAACTCTATTATTTTTTTTTCAAGGAGAACAAACCTTGGCACTTCTTCCTCCATTTTGTTTTTTACAAAGAGCTACGATTGATGCGCCTCCTATAAATCCAACCCTACGTCCTCGTCGTGGGAGGCGGAAACGGGTAAAGCCGGCTAACAGGGCTCTGGTGAAGCTTGATAGGCCAATCACCTGTCAGGTGGATACACAATGATTACTGAAACATCAACAGATAGAAACACTTTTACTGACGTCTTGGCAGGAGAAGGCCCTCCCGGGAGAATGACGCGGCAGAGGCGAAGCCAGAAGGACCCTCGGCGGCTGATTAACCTTCTTTCTACAAGACATGCCATCAGAATCGGTACGTGGAACGTCAGGTCCATGTACCAAACCGGAAGAGCATCGACCATTGCAGAGGAAATGAGGAATTATAGTCTGGAGATCCTTGGTCTCAGTGAAGTTCGTTGGATACAATCTGGTAAGTGCAAACTCAGCTCAGGAGAGACGGTGCTCTACTCAGGCCATGAAGATCCAAGCGCCCCACACACGGAAGGAGTGGCACTCATGATCTCCAAGCATGCTGTTAAGACGCTTATTAGCTGGGAGCCGATCAACTCTCGACTTATTACTGCCCTTTTCAGGACATCGCATGGCAAAATTAATGTTAGAATTATCCAATGCTACGCACCAACAAATGAAGCCGAAGAAGCAACCAAGGAGGAGTTTTACAACGCATTGCAGAGTCTCATTGCAAGACAGAGAGGAAAGGAAGTTACCATTCTTATGGGAGATCTCAACGCCAAGATAGGAGGCGACAACAGAGAGTATGAGCTTGTAATGGGAAAACACGGGCTAGGAGAGATGAACGAAAATGGCGAGCTATTCGCAGACCTTTGTGCCAACAATGACCTGGTGATTGGTGGGAGTATCTTCCCTCACAAAAGGATCCACAAAGCCACGTGGCGCTCCCCGGATAACATCACCGAGAACCAGATAGACCATTTTTGTATTGCCCGACAGTTTAGAAGATCTTTACATGATGTCAGGGCTATGCGGGGAGCAGACGCCGGTAGCGACCATCATCTACTAGTAGCCACCCTAAAACTAAAGCTAAAGTGGTGTCAGGCTCAACAGCAAACTAGAGCCAAATATAACGTGACACACCTGAAGGATCCTTTTGTTGTAGAGGCTTTCCAAATCAACCTTAGGAATCGGTTCCAAGCACTGGAAGATATTGACGATGAAGACGGCACAATTGACACGCTCTGGGAACATCTAAAGAGCTCATGGATTAATACCTGTGATGACACTCTAGGAAGACAGCAGTCCAATAACAAGGAATGGATCTCAATGGATACACTAAAGAAAGTGAGAGAAAGGAAGTGCAAGAAAGAGCGGGTTAACAACAGTCGGACGCGGGCAGAAAAGGCACAGGCGCAAAAGGATTACGATGTTGCGCATAAAGAAGCTAGAAAGAGTGCTCGAAAGGACAAGAGATGTTATATAGAGAACTTAGCAAAGGAGGCAGAGGATGCCGCAGCAAAAGGGAACATGAAAGACCTGTATTATACAACCAGAAAACTAGCTGGGAAATTTGGTCATGTTAATCATACCATCAAGGACAAGCAAGGAAATATTCTGACCACCACTGAGGAGCAGCTGCATAGATGGGTCGAACATTTTGGAGAGGTCCTGAACAGGCCACCCCCAGTTGGAGGAACCGATATCCCAGAAGCTGATCATCTACTCCCAGTTAACTGCGCCATACCTTCAAGAAGAGAGATTAGTAGTGCTATTAGGAAGATGAAGGACGGAAAGGCAGCAGGTACCGACAACATTCCTGCGGAGGTATTCAAAGCAGATATCAACACCACCACAGAGGTCTTTTATGAACTATTCAAGAGCATCTGGGAGGACGAGAAATCACCCACTGAGTGGAAAGAGGGTCTTATAGTTAAACTTCCTAAGAAGGGGAACCTCAGGGATTGTGATAATTATCGAGGTATTACTTTGTTATGTATAGCAAGTAAAGTCTTCAACCGAATTATGTTAGAGCGGTTAAGATCTGCAGTGGATGGAAGTTTGAGGGACAATCAAGCTGGTTTCAGGCAAGCTAGGTCATGCGCAGACCAGATTGCCACACTACGTATCATCGTAGAGCAGTCCATTGAATGGAACTCGTCCTTGTACATCAATTTCGTGGATTACCAAAAGGCCTTTGATAGTCTGGATCGCCCCTTTCTTTGGAAATTACTAGCTCATTATGGAATTCCGCAGAAGTTTATTAACATCATAAAAAACTCTTACGAAGGCACCACATGTAAAGTTATTCATGAAGGACATTTGTCGGAGAGCTTCGAAGTTAAAACTGGAGTAAGGCAAGGCTGCCTTCTCTCACCGTTCTTATTCCTCCTGGCAATTGATTGGATAATGAAGTCGTCGATGACGGGTCACAGGAACGGAATACAATGGACTCTCACCCAGCAGCTTGATGACCTCGATTATGCGGATGATATTGCTTTACTATCTCACTCAGGGGCCCAAATGCAGAACAAAACCACCATTCTGGAAGAAAAGTCAAGAAGAGCTGGCCTTGCTATCAACTCCGCAAAGACCAAAGTCTTGAAGATCAATTCAGGCTCAAACAGGAAGATCAGAGTGAATGATGTCGATATTGAAGAGGTGGACTCCTTCACATATCTTGG
>JAHPZR010000922.1:0-2500 GCA_019787425.1 Platygyra sinensis | reverse complement strand
TCAGCAAGCGTTTTGAAAGGCAACAATCGCCGAAATTAATGATCTTACTGAGAAAATTTTGAGGAACAGTTTGTTGCTCCAATAGATCCTACTTTAAAGCGACATATGAGAATTTTAACTATAGGAAAAATGATCTAGCGTTATAATTGTTGTCACGCGCGACAGCAAGACGAGGTAATCAGACAGGAGCCACATCCACTCAGAAAATGCTAATTGCTTATATTCACCCTTAGTTTTGCGTCTGGTTAGCTTCTGTTGGTGGTTGGGACAACTCTAACATTTTAATGTATTAAGTATTAAAATACTTGAGAAAGTCACTATTTTATAACTAAATTTATACAATAAACAAAATCAATGCGCGCGCTCTGATTGGTCAATCAGCTATGGTTTATTGTGCCGGTAAACCCATGAAAAATCGCGCGTCTTCTGAATTATTATATAAAAGCAACAGACCACAAGTTTCTATGGTTTATAGGCTGATAAAACCACGCGGGACGTTGTAGAACACTCGAAGAATTCGTAAATCACTCGCCTGCGTCAAGTTTTTTTTTTTCTTTCGCTAAAAGTTGTCATTCACGTCTCATATTTGGATTCGTTATCTTTATTAAAGGTCCAGTAATACGGGCAACATTTTTCTTCAACTTGTCTTGCACATTGTTGCATTGCAAGTTGAAAACCCTCTGCTGCGCGTATTACTGCGTTTCTCACCAACTTGTCTCGCAGCAAAATACAGTGTTGCAAGTCTGCGGAATTTTACACGTATAATTGGTCAATCGCGTGTAATTAAAGAAGGCGCCTTTTTTCATACAATTTAGCGTTTCGACAAACTTCCACTTCGACTTCAGCCATCATTTGATTTCTTCTTAATTTTACGTGCAGCGAAGTTCTCTCAGTATGATGCTCAGGGTCGTTTCAGATAGCTAATCAATGACGAAAGAGTTGTATTTTTGCGACAGTCTTCTCCACCCTTTTGCCTTTTTTGTGCTCGTTTTGAAGGGACAAACGACGTGTCCAAAGGATCATGATAGCCACGAGGTCTTTGACAGGGAAATTTAGACTTAAATTTCCGAGAGCTACTGATCTACTTCGAGTTCAGGCTCTCATCATTTTAGCCGTGTTGCTGGGCTCGCGAAAGGCAACCACAAGCGTTGATTAAATTTGTGCGAGACAAGTTGAAGCTTTAGTGGTAATACGAGCGGCAAAACTAGGATTTGTTGCAGAAGTAGAACTTGAGTCTACTTTGCGCAACATGTTGCTACAACTTGCAACACTGTATTTTGTTGCGAGACAAGTTGGTCACACAACATGGTAATACGGGCAACAATGTGTTCAACTTGCAATGTAACAATGTTGCGAGACAAGTTGAAGAAAAATGTTTCCCGTATTACCGGACCTTAAAGATCTATTTCAGAAGACAAAAGTGAACTTTGTATTTTTGTTTACTTTTTCTTTTCAAAATTTTTCAATACCTATAAAAGAAACAAATACACCATGGAAAATTCTTTGTACGATTTTATTCACGTCGTTGAGTATGGAGAAAACTCACTCGTTCGCTCATGCGCAATCGTTCGTTTTCTAATACTGCTCAACTGTAAATAAAAATCGTACGCGCGCATTTTCCATAGAGTATTTTCTATTTGTTTGGCAGTAAACCATGTGAAGCCTGGGAATCACGTTGAACATTAAATCGTGGTTCAAAGGCAGCAAGGTCGTTGTAACCAAATTTGGCGGGCCGATGAAAGAAACGGCTAAGAAGGCTGTACTAGAAAATCTAAAATTAAGAAAAGAAGTGCATGTAGAGTGCTAGGAAAAGCAGTGTTGCAAACTCTCAGTGACCAGGGACTTCCAACAACCCAAATAGCCACAACTATCCGAACATAAGAATCTTAAGTAAAGTCATCAAGCACTTGCGTCATTATGCGATGTTTTTTTTTTATGTCAAGTACATACTGAGATTTCTTTCCGACGATCGACCACAACGTTTGCAAAAGTTGGGGGGGATAGCCGTTTACGGGTGAAAAGCACGCAAACACCTGAGTGTAGTGCGGCCCGGCTTTCCGTCACGCTTCTTTTGTTTTTATCACACTAAATCAGCTATTGTTGGCTTTAAGAGCTAGGGGCATTGTTTCGTTCTTTGTCGCTATCGCTAAACTCTTCAGGGACCGTAAAGCCATTCATTTGAGCACCTTAAGAGAAGCTGCTACATCACCTGTAGGAAATAACGCCGAAATCTCTACAACGCTACGTGCGATATACAGTCTCTGTTAACAAACTATTCTCTTGTTATCCCACTGCACATTCGTAGAGTGACGAAATAACGCCCCCAAAAACGCACGTTACAACTATCACGCGCGTATTGGTACTCCAGAAGACGCGGTTTAGACAGGTTCTTGCCGTTGGACCAATCAGTTAAGCTGGATTTCCCGCGCCAATTTTCGTTTCGCTTTTTTCGCATCAACTGTCTGTCACGGAGCATTCGCCCCGGTAAATAACTATTCGC
>JAHPZR010000921.1:0-25264 GCA_019787425.1 Platygyra sinensis | reverse complement strand
GGCTAGAAGTCTGTAGATATTTTTATTCACGCCCTTCCCTCGTTTTTTTTTTTTTTTTTTTTTTTCAGGATCATGACGTGCCTGCGCAAACTTACCGCCAGGATTAAAACCTTAGAGGATGCTGGCATCCTCTCTGATGTCCCAGCCTGCCTGTCTAGATTTCGACAAATATGACGCCTTGGCCATGGCAGAGCAGTTAGCTACAGATGCCAAACTCACAGGGCACGAAAAGGCTTCTACCTTTGATGCCATAGCCTGTGCTCTTAGAGAAAAGTTACCCGTCTCAAAGAAGCAATTTGAGGCGTATTTTGTAGCTCTTTTGGCGCATAAGGAGTACGCCAAAGTCCTTAAAGTCGTCGCCAAAGTGGATAAGGCCTTTAAGTCTTCTGTTCCCGCTCCCGCTTCTAGGTCCACTGGAGCTTCCACCCAGGCATCTGCTCGTTCGACCGCCAGACGTCTGAGGATGTTTTGCTAACCTTCTGGTTCACCTGGCCACATGGCCTCCAGGTGTTTCAAACGGTTTAATAACCGAAGTTACGCACAGTTGCAACCTCGCCCCCTTATGCTGCCTCCTGGAGGGCAGTAGTTATTTTCTCCCTCTGTTTTTTGCTTGTTTTGTTTCATCAGTAACGCTTGTGCCACCTGTGTTACGTTGTTGTAATTAATAAAGGTGATTCCTTTTAATCGTCTTTGCGCGTTTTTTTTTTTAAATTTCTTTTCCAGCCTCCCTTCAAGAGTTGCGAATTCTCCTATATTGTCCCGGCATGGGAGTCCTCGGATTCTTTCGCCCCGCTTTCCGTCAAACGACGTAGTATCTCCTGGGTTCGTCACGCTGGGAAGCCCCTGCAGCCCGGGCTTCGGTCCCCTCAGCCTTATAATTCTCACTTGCCTTCCGACTGGGTGGATAGCGTTTCCTGTGGTGACGTTTCGGCAGACGTCTCTATGCTTGCCTTCCCAGACCCTGCTGATTTTGTTGCCGGTCAGTTGCATTGCCATCTACAGGAGTGGAAAAGTTTAGCTGCTTTATCCTCCTCTCATCTATCTCAGAATGTTCTGGGTTCGCTGGTGAATAACGTGTAAGTACAGCTCTTTTTCAGGCACATAAAACGCAATTTTAAGGGGGAACATTTTGACTCGGCCTCCCCACCCCAGCGGATTTTTTACAATCGGAAGTCGTGTGCACCTTTCGCCAAGCTCATCGCTGACACGATTTTGCAACGCCTCTCTACCGGTGCTATTTAGGTTTGGGGTAAGGTGGGCGAGGTGGATCCTCCTCACCTCGTCATGCCCCTTACGGTTGAACTCTCAAAACCTAGACTTTGTAATGGGAAAAGGTTTTTGAATTTGAGGATAGATGATCGGCCGTTTTCTCTCGACCATCTACAACAGCTTCCCTTATATGTCGTTAACCCTTTAAATATTTTCTTTTAAATTATCGTTCGCCGGCGAACGATGACTTTATAAGCATGTTATGGAAAAAGAAAATACGTTTTCAAGTTGATCACAGTCTCGACTATGACAAGACCTCCCTTTTTTTTTTATTAGAGCATAATTAAGAAAGAGATCATTAAAAATGCGTCAACTGTATCTCGAACAAGTTTGTGATCTTGCACATTGCAAAATATGCTTATTAAGCTTATCAAATCTGTCAAGTTCAAAGAAGCAGATATTGAAAACCATTTGATGCATTTAACTGAAACTTTTGCAGTCAAGTTGTTACAGATCGTTGTTTGAGATGTGAGTCCTAAACGGGTCCTAGCTCGTACTCTCTAGATTTAATTAGCAGAAATAATTAAATTTCTAGGTTAAAAGTAACCAAAAATGCGCACGTTTATGACGTCACAAATCCACAGGGGTTCTTCTGTCAATCAAAAGCAGATGTGAAATGCAAACAGCATTTGGTACTCTTAAAAACCATATATAGTTTGCCATGCTTTCTATGATTTTGTCTGCTTCTATACCAGTGACAACTTGCCACTGTAGGAAAGCCCTCAAAAAAAGAAATGTTAAAGGGTTAATAAAATAAATGTAATGATAATGATAATGATAATGATGATGATGATGATGATGATAATGAAGATAATTGTAAAATGTAAATTTTCACTAAGAAATAAAATGATGACGATGATGATGATGTATCATTTCTTCAAAAGACCCACTTCTTCAAAATATGGTTGAGAGCATTTGCCTCAGTTGACTTGCCATCGATATTTTTAACTATAAAACTGTAGGCCGTGCTGAATTACGTGTGACACTTCTTCAAAGTCAAGGTAGTTTTCCACATAACACGCTTTATCTCTGAAACGAAGTCGGTAACCCCCATTTTTATGGCATTTCAGATACAAGTAATTCATTATCTAAAAAAAAATCTATCGACTGAAAAATTTTCGGGCGAACGTCCATAAGTTCTTTTTCTGCAGGTTTATGGACCGAGTCCACAATCATAAGAACCTCTAAACAAAGAAGTGCTTTCGGAAGGTTTGTTTTCAACCTTTGAAGATTTTTTTTTCTTCCAGCAACACGGTCATATTACGTTCATACAATTCTGACCACAACTCAACTGAGCCAAAAACTAGCGCTGATCATTTACCAACCCAGCGTTCCGTCGTTTTTACTACGAATCTTTCCAGATCTATTCAGGTTAATGAGATGTATGGAGTGCCCTCTTTCCTAAAAAGTCACCAAAACTCACACAATTCCAACTAATATGAAGTATTAGTTTTTTTTTGTCAACCATTTGAGCGGGCCAGAATCCTTAATCCACGAGTATGATTGGCTAATCACGCGCTCGTAACCGGTCCAGCTTTTTACGATGCGGCCCAGGGGCCGGATTTTTTCCCCGCTGTACATACATTTCGCTCCTACAAGTTAGCCATAATCGTCAATCTTTTGCCTGTTTTACACTTCCATTGACGAAAAGTCAACGCAGGTTTATCGCTGTTCACTATAAAATGGAAAGGAAAGTCATTGTAAGTAAATTCAATTGAGTGTTTTGAAGTTGTGAGAGTTTGCTTGATGGCTCCTAGCCGTGGCACTGTCCTGTGTCTCTCTCGCCGTAAAATTTGAGTCAATTTCAGTGAGTTTAACTCTGATCATTGCTAAATTTAGAAGAATTTCTGTGGAATACACTTAACGAATTTCCTCGCTTTCTCCCAATAAATTTACGGTAGAAAAGTCTGATTTCAAGTGATTTTAAATGCAACGACTAACCGAAATTGTTTTGTAGTAAAACTTCAAACTTCGCACGAAATTTCACACCGCAAAAACAATATTGGAGAACTTAACAGGTGCAAATATTCATGATCAGCAACGAAATATCATATTTGCCGTTCATACTAGAGTGATGTTGTTTATACTTACATGACTTTGTATACCTTGAGAGATGGCGCAAACCCTTCCAGCAAGTGGAGACCCCATACAAAAGTGATAATGGTTAACTGTATCTTTGGGGATCACGTTAGAAAACAAAATTTTTTCACATGCGTATACTAGAGATTTGGGGACTATTTTCATCATTACACCATCTTACACCTCGATTTGCTAAAGTTATCCTACTGTACTTCGGGCTGAAACTAAAATCGCTTGTAATTTACCTTACATATATATATGTTGAATTATTTTCATTAATAACAACATTCCAAATGATTACCGGGAGCTCCGCTTTTAGGCTTGGCTAAATCTATATATTAAGCCTTTGCTAGAGCATGAATAGCGTGCCGCTATTAAGTGAAGAGACCAGAAGAAAGCTCATTCGTGAGCCAAAGTGGAAAAAGAAACTGAAAGGCAATGAAGGAAGACGTAAATACAGCGATGAATAGACCCTTTGCATAAATAGCGCCTAAATTTGAATAACAATACTTTGTACATCCTTAGCCTCGCATTCATGTTTCAAGACAAAGGAATTTTCACATGAATGCGAGGCTAAGGATGTATGAGTATTGTTATTCAAAATTATTCGCCATTTATTTGCACACCAGAAAAAAAAATTGGAATAGCCTTTTCTTACCATATGATGTTCCTTCTTCTTTTCTTAAATATGGATCGAACAAGCTAGGTCATATTTTTATTCCATGAAACATGCCCGTTTCAAAGATCACGAGTTGGCTTAAATTGCCTTTTTGATTATATACAGGTGCAAACATATTTTTTTAAAGAAACTGATTCTCAGTGATATAACTCAAGTTTGAAACGGATCCTTAAGTTACTCGCCTTTGTTGAAGTCATATGCAATACACAAACAGGAGACTTTTTTTGTAAACAGACTGACTAACAGAAAGACTGACCCGGCGAAACTTCATGAATCTGCGGAGTAATTTAATATCACATTTGCGCAAGAGTTATTTGATAAGGCGGTTACGTTATCATTATAATTCTAGATTAAAACTCTGAACTGAAAGAGGCATTCTCCGATAAGAAATTGATTGAGATAAATGTTTCTTTTTCTCATTGAGATCGAGTTCTAACGTTAAACATCCTGTGCTCTCATTGACTGCTCTTGATCAAAACTTTGATGCACCACAAAACAATAACGGGAAGAAGGAACCTTGACTATTGTTTATCATGCTTGGAACAGATCTCATAAAAAATTCAGCTAGCTGGCACTAAACTATCTGAGTTACAGCATCGACGTCATAGGAGACTGCCTGCCTCCAGCTAGCAGAGGCATGGCAGTTAAGATATGACATGAAAGCAAAAAGTAAAAAGAAATTTGTGACCCAAACTGATTAATCTTTTCCTTTTGTTGAGCTTCTCACGAAATAGAAAACCCTAATTATTTTGTCAAGAAGACCGCGTACAGCTGGAACAAAGTTCTGCCAATCAATAAACAAGTCATGGAAATTCTCCGAACGATCCATTGTTTCTCATGAATGACGGCATCAAGCCAAACAATTATCCCGCCTTCGCTAAAACATAACATTGACGTTAACAAGTGGGTAAAACAGAAGAAAACTCATTTGATAGCGTGAGAGTGGAAAAAGGAACTAAGCATTTGTGTCGCAAAACGTGAATTCAACTATGAATGGAACTCAGCCATCGAGCTGCCCAAGCAATCCTACAGCAGAAAAAATTGGAATGACTTTTGCATACTGCCTGATCTTCATTGTTTCTTTGGCTGGGAATATTGTCATCGGAATAATTGTCTACAAGACGAAACGCATGAGAAAACCCAAAAACTTTATTCCAATGCCGCTCACAAAACAGTCCTTCAGGATATTCAACAAGTTTGTTGACGAAAAGCTCTGGGGAGTTAACAGCTATGGCGACGATCCAAGTGGCGAGAATGAAGAACGGGCACAGCTTTGAGCTGATGAGTGGAGAACGGAGAGGAAATACCACAGCACCAAATCGATCCACTGCTATCAGAACCAGGCTCTGAATAGAAGCAACAGATGAGACACCAGGTAAGAACACTTGAAGCTTACATAAGGCCTGGCCAAGAGGACCACCGATCAGCCAGTAATGTGTATGGATCGTTTGTAACACCTGAGGGATTACGAAAATCGGTAAAAGAAGATCGGACATGGCCATGTTCACAATGAAAAAGTTTATGGGTTTTCTCATGCGTTTCGTCTTGTAGACAATTATTCCGATGACAATATTCCCAGCCAAAGAAACAATGAAGATCAGGCAGTATGCAAAAGTCATTCCAATTTTTTCTGCTGTAGGATTGCTTGGGCAGCTCGATGGCTGAGTTCCATTCATAGTTGAATTCACGTTTTGCGACACAAATGCTTAGTTCCTTTTTCCACTCTCACGCTATCAAATGAGTTTTCTTCTGTTTTACCCACTTGTTAACGTCAATGTTATGTTTTAGCGAAGGCGGGATAATTGTTTGGCTTGATGCCGTCATTCATGAGAAACAATGGATCGTTCGGAGAATTTCCATGACTTGTTTATTGATTGGCAGAACTTTGTTCCAGCTGTACGCGGTCTTCTTGACAAAATAATTAGGGTTTTCTATTTCGTGAGAAGCTCAACAAAAGGAAAAGATTAATCAGTTTGGGTCACAAATTTCTTTTTACTTTTTGCTTTCATGTCATATCTTAACTGCCATGCCTCTGCTAGCTGGAGGCAGGCAGTCTCCTATGACGTCGATGCTGTAACTCAGATAGTTTAGTGCCAGCTAGCTGAATTTTTTATGAGATCTGTTTCCAAGCATGATAAACAATAGTCAAGGTTCCTTCTTCCCGTTATTGTTTTGTGGTGCATCAAAGTTTTGATCAAGAGCAGTCAATGAGAGCACAGGATGTTTAACGTTAGAACTCGATCTCAATGAGAAAAAGAAACATTTATCTCAATCAATTTCTTATCGGAGAATGCCTCTTTCAGTTCAGAGTTTTAATCTAGAATTATAATGATAACGTAACCGCCTTATCAAATAACTCTTGCGCAAATGTGATATTAAATTACTCCGCAGATTCATGAAGTTTCGCCGGGTCAGTCTTTCTGTTAGTCAGTCTGTTTACAAAAAAGTCTCCTGTTTGTGTATTGCATATGACTTCAACAAAGGCGAGTAACTTAAGGATCCGTTTCAAACTTGAGTTATATCACTGAGAATCAGTTTCTTTAAAAAAATATGTTTGCACCTGTATATAATCAAAAAGGCAATTTAAGCCAACTCGTGATCTTTGAAACGGGCATGTTTCATGGAATAAAAATATGACCTAGCTTGTTCGATCCATATTTAAGAAAAGAAGAAGGAACATCATATGGTAAGAAAAGGCTATTCCAATTTTTTTTTCTGGTGTGCAAATAAATGGCGAATAATTTTGAATAACAATACTCATACATCCTTAGCCTCGCATTCATGTGAAAATTCCTTTGTCTTGAAACATGAATGCGAGGCTAAGGATGTACAAAGTATTGTTATTCAAATTTAGGCGCTATTTATGCAAAGGGTCTATTCATCGCTGTATTTACGTCTTCCTTCATTGCCTTTCAGTTTCTTTTTCCACTTTGGCTCACGAATGAGCTTTCTTCTGGTCTCTTCACTTAATAGCGGCACGCTATTCATGCTCTAGCAAAGGCTTAATATATAGATTTAGCCAAGCCTAAAAGCGGAGCTCCCGGTAATCATTTGGAATGTTGTTATTAATGAAAATAATTCAACATATATATATGTAAGGTAAATTACAAGCGATTTTAGTTTCAGCCCGAAGTACAGTAGGATAACTTTAGCAAATCGAGGTGTAAGATGGTGTAATGATGAAAATAGTCCCCAAATCTCTAGTATACGCATGTGAAAAAATTTTGTTTTCTAACGTGATCCCCAAAGATACAGTTAACCATTATCACTTTTGTATGGGGTCTCCACTTGCTGGAAGGGTTTGCGCCATCTCTCAAGGTATACAAAGTCATGTAAGTATAAACAACATCACTCTAGTATGAACGGCAAATATGATATTTCGTTGCTGATCATGAATATTTGCACCTGTTAAGTTCTCCAATATTGTTTTTGCGGTGTGAAATTTCGTGCGAAGTTTGAAGTTTTACTACAAAACAATTTCGGTTAGTCGTTGCATTTAAAATCACTTGAAATCAGACTTTTCTACCGTAAATTTATTGGGAGAAAGCGAGGAAATTCGTTAAGTGTATTCCACAGAAATTCTTCTAAATTTAGCAATGATCAGAGTTAAACTCACTGAAATTGACTCAAATTTTACGGCGAGAGAGACACAGGACAGTGCCACGGCTAGGAGCCATCAAGCAAACTCTCACAACTTCAAAACACTCAATTGAATTTACTTACAATGACTTTCCTTTCCATTTTATAGTGAACAGCGATAAACCTGCGTTGACTTTTCGTCAATGGAAGTGTAAAACAGGCAAAAGATTGACGATTATGGCTAACTTGTAGGAGCGAAATGTATGTACAGCGGGGAAAAAATCCGGCCCCTGGGCCGCATCGTAAAAAGCTGGACCGGTTACGAGCGCGTGATTAGCCAATCATACTCGTGGATTAAGGATTCTGGCCCGCTCAAATGGTTGACAAAAAAAAACTAATACTTCATATTAGTTGGAATTGTGTGAGTTTTGGTGACTTTTTAGGAAAGAGGGCACTCCATACATCTCATTAACCTGAATAGATCTGGAAAGATTCGTAGTAAAAACGACGGAACGCTGGGTTGGTAAATGATCAGCGCTAGTTTTTGGCTCAGTTGAGTTGTGGTCAGAATTGTATGAACGTAATATGACCGTGTTGCTGGAAGAAAAAAAATCTTCAAAGGTTGAAAACAAACCTTCCGAAAGCACTTCTTTGTTTAGAGGTTCTTATGATTGTGGACTCGGTCCATAAACCTGCAGAAAAAGAACTTATGGACGTTCGCCCGAAAATTTTTCAGTCGATAGATTTTTTTTTAGATAATGAATTACTTGTATCTGAAATGCCATAAAAATGGGGGTTACCGACTTCGTTTCAGAGATAAAGCGTGTTATGTGGAAAACTACCTTGACTTTGAAGAAGTGTCACACGTAATTCAGCACGGCCTACAGTTTTATAGTTAAAAATATCGATGGCAAGTCAACTGAGGCAAATGCTCTCAACCATATTTTGAAGAAGTGGGTCTTTTGAAGAAATGATACATCATCATCATCGTCATCATTTTATTTCTTAGTGAAAATTTACATTTTACAATTATCTTCATTATCATCATCATCATCATCATCATTATCATTATCATTATCATTACATTTATTTTATTAACCCTTTAACATTTCTTTTTTTGAGGGCTTTCCTACAGTGGCAAGTTGTCACTGGTATAGAAGCAGACAAAATCATAGAAAGCATGGCAAACTATATATGGTTTTTAAGAGTACCAAATGCTGTTTGCATTTCACATCTGCTTTTGATTGACAGAAGAACCCCTGTGGATTTGTGACGTCATAAACGTGCGCATTTTTGGTTACTTTTAACCTAGAAATTTAATTATTTCTGCTAATTAAATCTAGAGAGTACGAGCTAGGACCCGTTTAGGACTCACATCTCAAACAACGATCTGTAACAACTTGACTGCAAAAGTTTCAGTTAAATGCATCAAATGGTTTTCAATATCTGCTTCTTTGAACTTGACAGATTTGATAAGCTTAATAAGCATATTTTGCAATGTGCAAGATCACAAACTTGTTCGAGATACAGTTGACGCATTTTTAATGATCTCTTTCTTAATTATGCTCTAATAAAAAAAAAAGGGAGGTCTTGTCATAGTCGAGACTGTGATCAACTTGAAAACGTATTTTCTTTTTCCATAACATGCTTATAAAGTCATCGTTCGCCGGCGAACGATAATTTAAAAGAAAATATTTAAAGGGTTAACGACATATAAGGGAAGCTGTTGTAGATGGTCGAGAGAAAACGGCCGATCATCTATCCTCAAATTCAAAAACCTTTTCCCATTACAAAGTCTAGGTTTTGAGAGTTCAACCGTAAGGGGCATGACGAGGTGAGGAGGATCCACCTCGCCCACCTTACCCCAAACCTAAATAGCACCGGTAGAGAGGCGTTGCAAAATCGTGTCAGCGATGAGCTTGGCGAAAGGTGCACACGACTTCCGATTGTAAAAAATCCGCTGGGGTGGGGAGGCCGAGTCAAAATGTTCCCCCTTAAAATTGCGTTTTATGTGCCTGAAAAAGAGCTGTACTTACACGTTATTCACCAGCGAACCCAGAACATTCTGAGATAGATGAGAGGAGGATAAAGCAGCTAAACTTTTCCACTCCTGTAGATGGCAATGCAACTGACCGGCAACAAAATCAGCAGGGTCTGGGAAGGCAAGCATAGAGACGTCTGCCGAAACGTCACCACAGGAAACGCTATCCACCCAGTCGGAAGGCAAGTGAGAATTATAAGGCTGAGGGGACCGAAGCCCGGGCTGCAGGGGCTTCCCAGCGTGACGAACCCAGGAGATACTACGTCGTTTGACGGAAAGCGGGGCGAAAGAATCCGAGGACTCCCATGCCGGGACAATATAGGAGAATTCGCAACTCTTGAAGGGAGGCTGGAAAAGAAATTTAAAAAAAAAAACGCGCAAAGACGATTAAAAGGAATCACCTTTATTAATTACAACAACGTAACACAGGTGGCACAAGCGTTACTGATGAAACAAAACAAGCAAAAAACAGAGGGAGAAAATAACTACTGCCCTCCAGGAGGCAGCATAAGGGGGCGAGGTTGCAACTGTGCGTAACTTCGGTTATTAAACCGTTTGAAAACACCTGGAGGCCATGTGGCCAGGTGAACCAGAAGGTTAGCAAAACATCCTCAGACGTCTGGCGGTCGAACGAGCAGATGCCTGGGTGGAAGCTCCAGTGGACCTAGAAGCGGGAGCGGGAACAGAAGACTTAAAGGCCTTATCCACTTTGGCGACGACTTTAAGGACTTTGGCGTACTCCTTATGCGCCAAAAGAGCTACAAAATACGCCTCAAATTGCTTCTTTGAGACGGGTAACTTTTCTCTAAGAGCACAGGCTATGGCATCAAAGGTAGAAGCCTTTTCGTGCCCTGTGAGTTTGGCATCTGTAGCTAACTGCTCTGCCATGGCCAAGGCGTCATATTTGTCGAAATCTAGACAGGCAGGCTGGGACATCAGAGAGGATGCCAGCATCCTCTAAGGTTTTAATCCTGGCGGTAAGTTTGCGCAGGCACGTCATGATCCTGAAAAAAAAAAAAAAAAAAAAAACGAGGGAAGGGCGTGAATAAAAATATCTACAGACTTCTAGCCCTCGCGTGGGAAAACGGCAGAACAAAACACAAGGGATAATCGCACAAGGGAAAAGAGAAAAGAAAAAAGGCCCAAAAGATGTGCAAGAACCCACCCAAGAGGTGGCAGCCTGAGCATCAGTAATCCGACTAGGGTATTAGACACCATTTCAGGCTGCCATTGGAAAGGAAAATGAAAACGACTTGAGAGAGGACGCACAATAAAAACACAAACGAAAAGGAGGCACCATCGAGAAAAAAATTATATTATGAAAGAAACACAAAGGTGTCGCAAACGCGGAGCGGACGCAAAGACACAAGAATTTATTGAACACCAAAATAGATGCAAAACGAGGGGAGAAAAGGGCAAAAACATGAAGACCAGGAAGCTACAGAAATCTAAGGCGTGCAAAACTAAAACTCGAAAATGGACTAAACTCCACAAACGTATGTTCGGGAGACGAGACACGCAGAAAGAAAACATTGAAAAAAAAAAAAACAAAATCAAAAGCAACGGAACAAAAAATAGGCGTCAAAAATGAATAGCACTTGACAATGGCAAAAGAATGCGCGGCAAAGTTGGCAAAACAAAAAACTTTCGAAAAGAATAAAACCAAAATAGAACGCAGAAGCTAAGGTAAAGGGGAAAGTAAAGGAAGGTCGTATTAAACAACTATTAAAGTTCGCGAGGTAATGGGATGACAGCGAGAAAAAGGCGAAACAAAAACCCTTTGAGAGGCAAAATAATCGAAAACATAAGATAGCGGAAATAAGGAAAGAAACAAAGAAATCAGCAAGTAACAGGGAAGGGAGTGAATGCACCGCGCAAACCCGAAGCGTGCAAGGCGAAATACGCGAAAAAAAACCCCTAAAGTACACAGATCGGATAAGGGCACAAAAACCCAAATGGGCGAAGGAAAGACAGCACTGCGCAACATCGTGGCTTGCGAGGCGAAGCACACCGATAAACAAACCAATGTGTGCAAAAGGGGAAAGGAACTGAAGGGAGAAGCACTACACAAACCCGAGGTTTGCGATGCGAAGCACACTCACATAACAAATAAATCGTGTGCGAACGGGAAGGGAACGGAATAAATAAGCACTTCGCAAACCCGGTGTTTGCGAGGCGAAGCACACTCACATAACAAATAAAACGTGTGCAGGGGAGGGGGGAGCCGAAGAGAGAAGCACAACACAAACCCGGTGTTTGCGAGGCGAAGCACACTCACATAACAAATAAAACAAGTGCAAGGGAGGGGGGAGCCGAAGAAAGAAGCACTACACAAACCCGGTGTTTGCGAGGCGAAGCACACTCACATAACAAATAAAACTTGAGCAAGGGAAGGGGAGCCGAAGGGAAAAGCACAACACAAACCCGATGTTTGTGAGGTGAAGCACACTAAAAAAAACAACTAAAACTTGTGCAAAGGAGAAGGAAGCCGAAGAGAAAAGCACTACACAAACCCAGTGTTTGCGAGGCGAAGCACACTGGCAGGACAACTAAGAGGTGTGCAAAAGGGGACAAGAACCAAGCAAAACGGCCAAATCTGCCTAAGCGAAATATAAGCGTACTAAAGACAAAATAAAAGCGAGGAGACGAAAAACTATCGAAAAAACGGTACCAACTATCAGCCAAGTGGACGAAAACGGAGAGGGAAAGGCGAAAGGGAGAACTCCAGCCTGGGAAAAACTAACCAGTAAAACGAGCAAAAATTATACCTGCAAAGGAGCCGAATTTTGCTATGGATTCTCAACATTAGCTGCGGCAACCGGAGGCACTTGAACCAGGGCTTGAGCGGCGAGAACTGCAGCTTCAACTGGAGCTTGTACGACAGCCATAACACGGTAATGTTGCAATAGGATTCTAACGCCAACTGGGCCGAAATGACATGTAGAGCTCTTATTTATACGCGCGATGCAAGGGACTGGCGCGAATAATGAAGAGATCCGAAAAGCCGTATTTTGTCAAGTCGTCCTGTTTGAGGTTGCCTCTTAAGATGTCAAGCCCACCGAGAAGTTGCAATTCAGAGTCAAAAAAGCACTTTCATGTACCACAACTTTCTGAGCCAAGGTATTTTTTGACCCAGGTAGATTGGAGTGCTTCGTTAAATGATTCTAAATCGATCATCTTTAGACCTCCGTCTGAATAGTCGCAGATCATCACATTCAGCTTGATTTTGTGCCCTTTGCCACTCCATAAAAAATGGAAGAAAGATTTGCTCAGTTTTTTTAAGCACATGATAATTTGTTGGTAACAGTGACAGGATGTAAACCTGTTTTGAAGCTATCAAATTTTTAACAATGTGATCTTTCCAAGAAGACTCAATCGCCGATATTCCCACCTGCCTAGGCACTCATCGACTTTATCCAGTCTATCAGAGTAGTTTACTTTCGGGTCGCTTGAAAATTAGACACCCAAGGGCTCTATTTTGTCCTTTACCCATTTCAATTTTTTTTTTGTCAGGGCAGAGTATCCCATCTCTTCAAGTTTTTGCTCCAATCCAAAGTACTTCAGTTTTTTTCTGTTGTTTAACTTCAGGCCTTTTTTACGTACATAAGTTTACTTTGCGTTTGAACATGACAATCATGCAAAGGCTCATTCATTTTGTTCTTTTGCTATGTTCACCTTCAAAAAATTGGCGATTCAGTATGTTAATTATTGCTTATTTAGTGGCAAGTCTTTTATTATTGACCACCATGGTGTTTAATATTAGTGATAAATTTTGTGTATGTGTAATAGAATAGCACATCCGCAACCCTGTGATGGATAATACAATTACCAGTGTACCCTGAATTTCAGCCGCCTCCTCCTCTCGCTAAGTCTGAAGACACTGGGTGATAACATAATGCTGTCCGGTGACGTCACTACCCAAAAACCTGGTAGTGGTTCTGATTGGTTGCCGTGCTAATTTATTCGCCCGACGCGAATAATTTAAATAATTTTATTGCCCAAACTTCGCGCGTTCACTGAAGACGGCGAAGAAAATCGCAGGCTAACGCCACCACGACTTAAAAGCCGTTTCTGGTGTATGCTTGGACATTTGGGGTTCAAGCAAAAGGCACTTGCAGATTTCCTAGTGGAAGCGATGCCGATTCGTAACCTTGCATACGGGATATGGAAAGTCTTAATACATGTATATCAGATGCTCCACTCGTGGCGATTGAACTAAGCAACACAGCATTTTCTAAACAAAAGCATAATCGTATGCAAAATTTACCTGAAAAAAAGTCTGAAACCTTGCAGCAGTCCAGTCGTAAAAGTTATCATTTTACTTTCGATATGTACGGCTAGCTAGCTCACACTAAATAACATATTCCTTGAATCTATAAATGACGTTTGTCGGGTTTTCAACGACCATTCGCATGCATGAATGACCCGAAATCAGCAAATCTGGAGAGGGTCTACAAGTACTCACGAGTGACACGAGTGGACCACGAGTGACCACGAGTAGGTTACATCAAAAAATGTCAGGGATGTGATTATGGCGTAAATTTAAAGTCGTTGTAAGTTTTTTTTTTTTTTAAGTTTTTTCATGTAAATAATGACATATGCACAAATTTGGCTAATGACACTATCTTCTTTCATGCTAATTACGTTATCTTTTTCATTTGTGAAAGAGAAGAAACATCCGAGAGCACTCTTCATTAAACGAAGTGAGGCTTAAACTTCACGAGCGGTCTGTTGGCACGTTTTGTTTGATCGATAACAGATAACAATCTGCATGTGAACTAGACGTGAACTAGAGATGAATAGATTAAAAACTTGTAAGCCTAAAAAGTTATAAGAAACTGTGAGCTTTCAAGGAAAGCATTTCTTTAAACTTTATTTTTGAAAGTGAACGTTCAATTTCAATACACTTGTAACTATATACCGTACTCAAACAGCGCGTCGCCAGAAATTTTACTTTGCATTTGTTTTTTTAATTGTTTGAATTTATGACGTATTGTTTTCACAAATGAAATTAAAATGTTCAATTAGTAATGAATAAACCATTCTGACCACAAATCACTTCCCTTTGACGAGCTACCCAACTCGGAATAAAGTTTGTCTTCTGACAACAAATCATAGCCATTTGCTGAGTTACAACTCACAAAATTCATTTTCAATTTATTTTCGTACTTTGTGTTTCATTCCATTCTCAATCTGCAATCTACACAGTCCACATGCCACGATACTGAACATCTACAAAAGAATAGATGCACCTAGCTTTTCTAAACTGGGTCGCTAAAAATTATCCGACGTGTTCTACATGTAGTTGCATTCAACGTAATGCAATCCTGGTCCAGTGCTTTTGAACCTTTCTTGGTACGATCGTGTTCACCTCTTTGTCCTACTTGTACTGTACACCATAGCTGGGGCAAATAACATCATGAGTGCGTGCGCGCAGTAGCACGAGTTAGATTTCATGGAAGTGCGTAAGAATTCTGCAAGGCACTAGCCACAGTTTGGCGCTGTGATTTTCGACAACTAATAGCCCTTTTCACGGTTACCTTTGCTCGTTTGCATTACAATAAAATTTAGCTGCAGTTTTAGCCCGAAATTGCCTCGCATCCACGTTGGATTATATTGTAATGCAAATGAGAAAAACTAACCGTGAAAAGGGCTATTGAACATGAATATTTTGTAGCTCGGCGTTCAAAAAAGTATATACAAAGTCCGCGCCTGAGGTTTCGAGCATCACAATGTTGAATTAAACCGCTCGGATTTTTCTTCCTTTTAAATTAAAAAATAAGAATGAAAAAAATTACATGATGAGCATCAAAGATCATAAGCTCGGTTGTCAATACATATGCAAAGGAACTGAACAATAGAATTATAAATGCACTGCCACTGCCATACTATACCAGTAAATACCTCAGTTTGGTGTATGTCGTTGCCGTGATAAAATGACCTTAAATTGACGTCATAATAACATCAATGTCATTTTTTGATGTAATCCCAACTCGTGGTCCCTCCATAGTCCTACTCCGTGGTCACGTCGTGGGTCACCCCGTGGTCATTCGTGAGTACTTTTAGACCCCTATCAGCAAATTCTGCACGAGCGAGCAATTTTTTCTCAGTGGTCATTCATGCATGCTCGAATCACCGTTGGAAAACCTGATCCCAGCAGCACCGTTCTTCAGTCACAAATTATTTCAAGGAATATTTAATTCCTAGTGTCTTTGGTGAGCTTAACCGAGCATACTGGAAGTAAAAATGAAAACTTTTTACGAGTGGAACCGTTGCAAAGTTTAAAGGAGTGTTTATTTTTTTTGTTAAATTTTGGCAAACGGTCAGGAAGGAGGCGGAGATGATGGACGTCCACCAAAACCTTGGTTTTTGTCTAGGACGCCTTTTTGCGGTGACGGTCGCCGTAATGAAATTTCCATAAATTACTGTATTGGACTTCGTGGCGTCACTGGAGCAGCATTTCAGAAGTCTCTCTCCCGAGGCTGCCGAAATTCAAGGCCTAATATATAGATTAAGCCAAGCCTGAAGAAGCGGAGGCTTCAACTGCTTAATAAATAAAAATAATGTGCTAACATGTGAGGCCAAATCAGTGAACAATCAGATGTAGTTTTCGTGTCCGAAATTACGGGGGGCACCCGCATTTGGTTAGAATTTAATACAAAGGAGAAAAAGTTACCATAAAGCTACTTCAAAAGCTGCAAAAGGGCTATTGGGCTGAATTTTAAATGGCACTAGAACATAAACGTGTGGGAAGGTCTTAGAGAGTTTAGGGTGTTTTTCTGTATTTTAAAACACGTTCCTCGTGTGTGTGGCCGCCACGCATGCCATGCCAACTGTGTATGCAACTTCTTTCTATAGGAATACTGATCATTATAAGCCTTTAATTTGGTGATGGTAACATATGCGTATATGTAGAGCGCGACCGATTAGACCCATAGGAATTTAACAAGCGGGAAAAACTTTAGCTGCCCTGATGTCAACTGTAGATTACCAGGAAAGGCATTGAAATTAGGCAACTTTTTTCCTCGCTGGAGCTGGAACTAGCTTTTCACGAAAAGATGGGGATTTTGCAATTACAAAACCCTATATCATATGGTAAAAAGGTGAAAAGCAATGAACATTTTTGCGTCCTCCAAGGTTATTATTTGGAGCCAAAAATGGTGGGCCGGCCGGGTCCCTCTGCGTGGCAAACTCACGTGTAGTTCGTCGAGTGTCGCCAGGTAGCATAAATGTTGTGCCTTAATTAATCTGAACACAACATGCTGTTTTCCTTGTCAACTTAAACCCGGAATACTCAAGTTAACTATCAGAAGAGGCTAAAAAGCAACTTTAACCTTGTCTATATTTTAGTTAGCTTGCGTTGCAGTACTAACTAAACCCCAACGGTAGTAGTCCGTCTGCGACATCAGCGGGGGAGGGGGGGGAGACCGTTTAGCCATTGTTTCCGCCGCCCCCCCCCCCCCCCCCCCCTGTCGTGTTTAACCAGGGTTTCTTATAATAGGTTCCAAATTGGCTCTTTTGCATTATGGCGGTTCTTTCGGTGCACCGGGGGGGTGATTGGGACGAGTGGATCTCGTGGCACCATGGTTACGCTTTCGTATGAATGCCAGAATACACAGAACAAACACGGCAGAGCGATTCAACGGAATTACGCTGGAGAGGCATACTTAATAAATGTAAAAGTTTTTACTGAAATGTTTGTTCGGCGTTTGCTAACGCAAATGGTATGATTTATTTTCCTTTGCCGGCTTATGAACGTTCGGGTAGCATTCACAGCCTCCACAGGAATTTACATTTTAAGGCACTTGTCATGTATGCATGTTGTGGTTAGAATCAGTGATCAATATCCGGGGGGGCGACAATCGGCAGGCATTGAAAGATGAAAGATGTTCCGTAACCGGCAGGGAATAAAGACATCGGTTGCCCCATAAAAGACTTGCACAAGATTCCCGTTGTATGGGTAGATTGTCAGAAGTCCCCGAACTGCTTTTTCAACCGCTTGTCAAAAAGCTAATTCCGTGACTCGGGTTCCGTGATGCGCGCCAGTCAATTTTTTCCGGATCGTAAACGGTCGAATGCCATCCTATCGAACGGTTGATGCCTTTTATAATGGTCGTTGCCAATATTGCTCTGGAGGGACGATGCGAGAAAACGCAAAACGGGATATTTTGCCCAACTTGCTTATTGGGTAATCACATTTTCACCCTGTTCAAAATGGCGGAGGAAGTACACGTGGAGGAGAGGATCGGTGGAGAAGCGGGCGCTGAAAAGGTAAAGCGCAAGTCAATTAAGAAGACCTTGGGATGGAATTGTTTCTATCAGTCAGTTGCAGTAAGTATTTGTTAATTACAACTTCTTGTTAGGAATTAATTAAACTGCGTGCATAATTTTTAGACATTGTATAAAGAAAACAAAACAAACCAGCCAGCCATGAAGAACAAAACAACCACGGCCATGTCATTTATTCAAAGCTTACCTTTATTTTTCTGTTGTACGAGCGAATGCAACTGCTGTACGCGAATGCTGAAAATTGGTTAAATGTTAATGAATTTCAATCCATATTTTCCAGTCAGAAGTAACAGAGCAGCTGAGAGCGGAAGCCAACATTGGCCAGGTGCCAAAAGTGGTATCCAAAATGTGGAGGACTCTTCCAAGTGACATAAGAATGGTAGACAAAGACATTTTATTCACTTACAGACTCCTCCATTTTAAGATAACAATGCTGGGTGGCCTCCCAGCTTGAGTGACCGTAAAACATTTTGCTTCCCAAAAATAGGAAAAAAACGGCATTGATCAATAGCTAGGCTTTTCTCGTTGAGATATTTTCCCTAAGGGAAAGTTCATTTAATATGATAAGGAGGGGGGATGAAGATATCGAGGAGGGGGGGCTCCAAAAATTTTTAGACATCCAAAAGGGAGGATCTGAAAAAATTGTTGGGCTATGAGGGGGCTCTGAAAATTTGTATACTTCAAAACCAACAAGGGGGGTCTCCTAAAAAATTTAACCGTTAGTGAGGGGGGACTGCTAAAATTTCAGGCTTCGAGTTTCGATATC
This sequence comes from Platygyra sinensis, assembly GCA_019787425.1. Lineage (NCBI taxonomy): Eukaryota > Metazoa > Cnidaria > Anthozoa > Scleractinia > Merulinidae > Platygyra > Platygyra sinensis. The sequence continues at coordinate 6,562 of JAHPZR010000921.1, read as the reverse complement.
TTCATCCCCCCCTTGTCATATTAAATGAACTTTCCCTAAGTAAAACATTAGCCTCACATTATCTATAGTCGTTGTGTATTTCTGTACAAAAAAATATTAAAGAACTATTGGAGAAGAGTGAGCAAAATTGTACGTTGCTAATTTTAATAGAGTTACAGCAACATACTGGTATTTTTACCAGTAAAGACACACATTGCAAACACAGTGGATATGCATTTACACTGGCCTTTCTTAAAACAGGACTGGAAGGAAAAAGCGCAGAAACACAGGGAAGACCTAGATATGGGTGTACTGGAGGACATGACATGCCCCACCTGCAAAACAGTCTTTAAGAGAATGAAAGACTTCAAGTATCACATAAAAGACTGCCAGGAATGTGAATGTGACATTCCTGGATGTGGGAGACTTTCACCACAAGAAAAAGCTTGAAAGGCACAAGAACAAGTTTCATCTCCAATGTTTTAAATGTGAAGTTTGCAGCAAAGTGTTTGCAGAAAAAAGAAACTTAAAGAGGCACAAATGTACTCACAAATGAAAGTTTAAGAGTGAGACTGGTTTAATAGTGCCTAACTGTCAAAGTTGCATTTACATTTTTACAATTTTATGAAATTTTTATAATCAATCTATGCAGTCAAAGCTCTCCTGACAAGAAGAGAGGAAGACACCTCTCGTAAGCAGACAGTTGGCCATGTTCTCGGTTAAACCAAACACTGAATTTTGCCCCACCCTTTAGCAGAAAGTTATCTGCATATGGGAAGTTTGACTGTGGCCCATCCAGTTTAATTGGAGGAAGCCTAGATTCAAGTTCTCTTTTATTTGCACTTGTTATCAAAAGCAAGTTTGAAGACTAGTCACAAAATACTTGTTCCTTGCAAATACATACATGTATTGATATGCTTATAGTACTATTGTTTTATTACTTTTTTATTAATAAGGGAAAATATGTTTCTTTTATGACTGCTCTGTTTTTTTCTGATCCCTAAATAATAATAATAATAATAATAATAATAGTAACAATAATAATAATAATAATAGCAATAGTAATAGTAATAGCAATAGTAACAGTAACCGTAATAGCAACAGTAATAGCAATAGCAACAGCAACAGCAACAGTAGTAGTAGTAATAGTAATCATATTCATAACAATAATAATAATCATAGGTTTATATATCATCTTCACTGAGTGTAGATCCAGTGGGAAGGTTGGCCATTTTATGAGGATTCCTCTCTGAAAAATGCCCTTTCTTGGGCTTCTAAGTCATTCAAGAAACATAGACCATTGCCCTCCTCAAAGAGTCTCAATTTTAACTTAACATTTACTTTAGTATAGGGTACAGGTTAAAATAATAAATACTGGACTTATGGTCACTGGTTATTGTACAAAAATACACAAAAGAACAAGTTAGAATATTGTCAACAAATACATAAAGGATGTGACCAAAGTTGCAGTACTAAAATTACTATCAGTTACAGGGGCGGATCCAGGATTTTTCTTGGGAGGGGGGTGCACCACTAAGGAATGGCAACTAACACCAATAAACCAAACTTTTTTGCAGAATACCAGTTGTATTAGAAAGCTGCAGGTCATCTCAGGGAGGGGTGCGCATCCCCTGCACCCTTCCCTAGATCCACCCCTGAGTAATGTGATTTTGTGGCATGGCAACCTGTATGTACTTGTTGTGAGTGTTGGCTGTGAGCACCACCTGCATTCGTATTAGAAAGAGATTTTTAAACCAACATAACTCTGTTTATTTCAATGCTTTCTTTCTTGCAATGTTTTCACAAAATAATATCAAATAATCTGTAACTTACAGCAAAAGAATGATAAGTGATGCACTATACATCAAGTCAATTAAATTCGTACAGAGTACATATCAGACTAACAATATTTAAGACTTAGATTTGCCTGTTTTATTCCTGGAAATGCTTAGTTTTTTATTTCATTACATGGGATCCAGACCTCTTGCTACTTTGTGTGTTGGATTTCACAGCTTCTGACAAACCATGACTGCGTTTTGCTTTCTTTTGTGGGACTTCCAATGAATGCATTTGTGTAGGACCTCCTTTAGCAACAGCCTGACGACTACCATTGACAGACTTCCTTTTTCTGTTAAGTTGTACTTTGATCTTTTTGCCTTTTCCTTTTTTAGTATCTCATCAGATCCAAAGTTAAAGACTGCTGTTACAAGATTTGAATGCACTGTTGAGGATGCAGAGAGGACAGCAACTCTCTTTGAGAATTTCAAAATTCCTTTGGCTAGATTTGGACCTTTTGTGCTTCTTAGCTTTTGCATTATTTGCTCGCATGATTTGCTTAGTGCATCTGCTGCTAAATCAATGCATGCATCCTCTTTTTCAACCTGCTGATCTTCACACATCAATTCCTCCTTGACAACTGAGGGAAAGTTGCTGGGTTGGATGGCTGGTTCATTTTGAGGACATAATTCAAGCATATCTGTTTCACCAGATGTTGGTTTGGCAGAGTCATCTGGAGTGCGTAAATTATTGTAAAAAGAAAGGGGTAGTGACCTTTCTATTGCAATCCAAGCTAATTTTTGACGCAATGCTGGCTGGGAAACTGAAACAAAATTTATACAGCTGGCAAGATTTGCAGACCATAACACATACTGGTGCTTGCAAGGGCTTCCATCTTTCCCATTCTCGCAACTGCAAGTTCCAATTGTCATGTCGACAGCATATCTAAAAATAAAATATATGAAGTGGAGAGCATTTTTTTGTGCCCTCATTGTCTACTTTTTCTCGGGAAATTTTGCTTTGCCTCTTATCAGGGCATCAAATACTAATTTTCTGCAATAAAAATTGCTGGTCACCAGATGCTCTAAAGTGGGCATTACTACTTTGGTACATTATTGTCATGATGGCAAGCATGATGATAAATTGATGTTTTCTGAAACTGTCTAACTGTTAAGTGTTTAACAAGGCTGTGCTCTTACAAAAATAAAGGAGACCAATCTGGGCATGGCCCAAGCTTTTTTGACCCATACAAGACACATGTCAAAACACAGAAATAGTCTTCTTTAGGTATTGATGTTACAGAAAACTTTGATAGTTGAATCAGATAAATGAAATGGATTAAAAATATACATACTAAATATAACCTTTTATATTTCTTCGCATGCAACCCTAAACAAGACCTTCATGGCTGAGACAGAGGGCATTTTTCTTAATTTTTGTAATTGCCCCGGGCAAAATTACTTGATGCTGATTGGCTGAGCACGCCTGCATTGAGTTGGTTTCCCGCTTCAAACGGATTTTGAAAAGAAATTTCAGAAACGCAGCGCTTCGGAGTTTGATCTAAACACGGTTATTTCATCTTAACGTGAAAGAGAATCAACATGCAACAAAGCGCAGTCTTTTGGTGGAAAAGCAAAAGGATTTTTCCGACTAAAAATGCATTGATTCGCAGCCTGAAAAACGTTTGAGTGGAGACGGCTGGTGTTGCACGAAACATAGAATTACAGAACTTCATGGCCGCCCAACTGAAAGTTAATTTCTTCGTTTTGCTTCGGGTCGCCTTATTAGTATTACAGCTCACTTTATCGGCGTAAAAACAGCGAAAATTTTGTTGGTACGTGAAGTTTTCACAGTGGAAAGGACAGTTTTGGATTCAAGAAGTTATAAGAGCTCGTTTGGACACTTGTCTACGTCTATCATCGATCGAAGAACAAGTAGTTTCACGCCGTTGCAAGCTTCGCAAAACAGGTGAATAAAATTAGATTGCTTATCAGTTTTGTTTGTAAGAAATGGCTTTGAGTGAATTGAACCAAGTTGCTGTGTTTTGCTTACTATTATAGTAGGCTTTCCCCGTGTCACTGCTATTGAGCCTGTTAAATAATGACAACCGGCAAACCTGTTTACGCGACGGCAAGACCTTGAACCTTTGTACAAAATTTTGCCCTTTATGTGATAAACAAGTAATCGCAAGTGCTCTCGGGCAATTAAGGATTAATTTCACTTGTATTTTCAAAGTTTTCCAAATTGCCCTCGTCGCTTCGCGACTACATCTGGTCCACGGCCATGAAAAGCATTCTCTGGCAGACTAGATTTAAGCATGAGAAAGCCCTGCTTCAATGTGGTAATGCTCCTGCAACACTCTGGGTGCACATCATGAATACTTTTAAATTGTGTTCTTCTGTATTAGAAGTGGAATCAATAAAAACAAGTTCTCCACACTGAGGAATCTCTTTGCATACTCTTCATCAAAGGACTCACAATTGCAATAATGAGTGGTGTTTCATCACCCTCATATAACTGATGATTGACTGTTGCACCTGGATGTGACTTCTTATAGTCTTCAAGTTTTTCTTCAAGTTTCTCAAACATCAGAGGACCTTTGCCCCCAAATTTCTCTTCTCCAAACTTACTGTATAGGTGGTTAAAATCCCTATTCTTGTTGTTAGAGATCGATCGGCTTTTTTCTTGTGATATGTCAGCTCATCGCTACAGGTAGCTCGCAACTCTTTAAAATATTGCTGTTGAGCAGTAGATGGTGTGTGCCCAGATTCATACAGCTTGCTCACTTTCTCAATACATTCAAAGGAAAGGTCTCGGAAATTGGATGCTTCAAGCGTTTCAACTGAGTGATTGTGCTCCCATTGGACATCCACATAACACTGACCTTTGACATCAATCTTTACCATCATTTGAAAAGGGCAATAGGTATTCTTGACAAGTGCAAATGGGTTGACCTTTAGTTTCTGCCGAGGGTCTTTACATGGACTCCATCTTCGCGTATTGTGATGGCACCTGTAATAATTTTGCACGAGGTAGCTAGCTGTTTGCTTTTTCTTGGTCTTAATCTTTAGACTAACGTTGTTGATCGTTTCAAATTCTGCTAACCAGTTTACCAAGTTATCGTTGGTTATGTCCTTCGTCACAAAACAAGCCCTGAAGTTCGTTTGTTTTCCTTTAATGTTAAGCCCTTCATAATCGAAATCTTCAGGGGTTTTCCCCAGGATAAAAGACTTCAACTCTTCTGGAACAATAAAACGTGTCTTCCGTATAATGGAAATCCTGATTCACTTCCCTAATAGCAGCGTTCATTATATCTTTCATGGACCATTCCTCCGCCATTTTGGATTCCAAATCCCAGAATTCCTTGTAGGATAGTACCCAGGTTACATTGAAGGAATCCCTGGAGCAAATATCACGTGTTTGCGTTTTCTCCCATCGTCCCTCCGGAGCAATATTGGCAACGACCGTTATAAAAGGCATCGACTGTTTGATAGGATGGCATCGATCGTTAAAAATGGCATCGACCGTTTACGATCCGGAAATTTGCATCTGCGCTCCATGGCGAGCCAAGAAATGCACGGCAGCGGAACCCGCATCGTCAACTCCACAGATGGAATCCAGCTGGAAATTGAGAGAGACGCCAAAGGTTCAGGGGCCGTCAACTGCCACGTCTACGTTATCTCTGACTCCCAGTTCAACATTCAGAACAACCAGTTAGTTTCTGTGCAGTATTAAAATGGACCCTGGCAATATTCCGTTCAACGCGTTGATCGTTGGCCCGACTAACTCAGGCAAGACTCAGTTTCTCGTGAACAAACTCTGCTGGCCATTCAATGGCAAGTTTGATTACATCGTGCTAATCTGCCCAACCTTCGCTTATAACAAGACGCTGTACCGGTTTGCCGAGAGAGACCCGCGGCTGTATGTAATCATTTGCGAGTAGCACCGGGTCGAAATCTTCTTAAAATTGGCCAGTTTTGCTTTCGAAGGCGACAACACTCTCATCGTTCTTGATGATTGCGCCGCCTCAAAAGACGTGAAAGGGAGAACAGGCGAGCTGGTCAAACTCGGCTTCTCGGCACGCCACGCCGGAATCAGTGTGAAGGTTTTGACCCAGCAGCTATCCAGCATCGCGAAGCCTTTCCGCGAGAACGTGGCGGCAATCGTTCTTTTTTACACGCCATCGGCCAAGACCACGAAGGCCATCTTTGAAGAATACGCGGGCGAGCTTTCTCATGACGAGCTCAAGCAGATGATTTCAAGGCTGAAAGAGTGCAAATTTGCCCATTTGGTTTTTTCTTTGCGCTTTCCTTTCTCTATTGAAGAGAAGCAGCACAAAGGTAATCATGGAACAAACACAACTACAATTCGAAGAGGCGGAAAAAATCTTGAGCTGGCGAGACATGCATCAGGGCATCTACAGGTTTCACGGCATTGAACATCGCGGCACAAACGATTACGGCAGGCCGATAAGCGTCATCACACTTGAAAGAGAAGGAGAAGAGATGTGTTATTATGCGCCCGCGTCTTTGTATTGGGATCTGAAGCGCCGGTCAGAAACAAGGTTCATAAAATATGAAGGCACAAGAACTTCTGGCAAAGGCTATGACTTCCCCGTGTTCAAGTTCGCAAAATGAACAAAATTTGGCCACAATAAATTTTTGAATTTTGTCTGAATTTGCCGCCGCAGGTAAATTCAAACAAAACCCCAAATTTTTTTTTTGCTAATTGAAATTAAAAACTGTATCAATATTATGGCTGAAGAAAATGTTATGGCCGAGGTCATGAATCTGTTAGAGGCTGAGCC
>JAHPZR010000920.1:0-29877 GCA_019787425.1 Platygyra sinensis | reverse complement strand
TAAGCCGTATTGTTGATTTTGATGATTGGTTTGTAGACCTCGTATTTTTCGCCTTTTAGAGTTGAAATGCAGGCCTTATTCTATTGATCGTCTTGCAGACGAATTTAACCATTTGTTACCTTAGATTTGATTCCAGGTTTTGGAATCCGCGCTGCGAGGCTATGGATACTTTTACCAGGTCGTGGAGTTTCGATAACAACCGGGTTTGTCCGCCTCCTCACCTTGCTTGAGGGCTTTGAAAGACATGATGTCTTGCTGCCCTCAAGGTTCTTCGATCGTTCCGCCATGGCCTTCCGCTCCTTTCTGGCCTTTTCTCACTTCGGACGGCCTTCATCTGGTTTATTTCGTTGAGGATTGGGTGGACCTCCCTCCTTTGAAGACGACTTTGACATAGCACTGGTGTGTCTTGGAAGAGAAGATCTTAATTTTAGCGTTTTGGCTCTTTGTATTAATGTCAGATCGGCTCGTTTTTTCTAATGCCGGTTTCTGCACTAGTGTTCAAGGTTGGTGTTCTCGATGTTCGTCTGCATCAGTTTGGTAAGTTGTTAATGTTCCTTTTCATGTTTTTTTCGTGTTGTTTTTAGCAGTTGTCTGTTTTAGTGCCAGTGGATGGCATCCAGTTTTCTTTTTAGCGTTTTTTGCTTCAGTCCGTGTATTTAGGTCAGTGGGTGACAGTGATTTAGTCTGTGGGCGACTTCTGCTTTAATATCCAGTGGGATCCCAGTTTTAGCTAGTGGGTGGCTGTTGATTAATGAGGCCAGTGGGTGACCATTGATTATAAGGCCAGTGGGTGGCTGCTGTTTATAAGGCCAGTGGGTGGCTGTTGATGTTAAGACCAGTGGGTGGCTGTTAATTATAAGGCCAGTGGGTGGCTGTTAATGAATGAGGCCATTGGCCGTTGATTATAAGGCCAGTGGGTGGCCGTAGTTGAATTTATGGGGGGCTTCACCTTATCATCTATCAAATAAAGAAAGAAAAAAATTCCTTAGACAGCCTGAGGTCAGTGGGTGGCTTTCATGTAGCCAGTGTAGTCTTTTATTGCCAGTGGGTGGCTCATGCATTAAGTTTTATATTTCTGTCAGTAAGTGGCTTACGCAGTTTCTTTAGTTTTATTCTATTTGCCAGTGGGTGGCTTACATTGAAGTTATTAGTTTTTTTTACATATTTTTCAGCCAGTGGGTGGTTTACATGTTCCCAGTGGATCACTTACGCAGATTTTGTTAGTTAATTTTTCTGCCAGTGGGTGGCTTGCTTGTGGCCAGTACTTGGTTTTGCTCAGTTTTATTTGTGTGCTTTTTTCTTTTGCAGTTTGGCCCCTGTTTTCCCCGTTCTCGTCCTCTCGGATTGGGCAGCGCTTGGCTTGAAGCGACCCACACCCAAGGGTTGTGTGTGTTGTTGTGGGTCAAACTTAGATTTGGAGGAGAGTAGTATTTTCCTGCATTTGACTGTGGAATTAGCAGGAAAATATGCTCTCATCGGTATCTATCGTTTGTTTAGGCATGTGCGCTGGTATGTGGGTGATTAGTAAGGTATTTATATTGGGTGTAAGAGTAGGTCTTTCATCTCGGTCTCACTTATTCAGCATTCTTTTTTTTTTCTTTGATTCTTCGTATTTTGTGTGTTCTTTTTCTTTGCTTGTTTTGCAGATGTTTTCAACTCTTCAATGTGGACAGACCTTTGGGTAGCTGTTCCTCAAGGTGATGATGTTTTATTCTCACCTGCGGTATCTCTCCCAGATGTGGCTTTGGCTAGCAGAGCTCTCAGTACTTCATTCAAGTATTCCTCTACCTACAACAGATGGAAGTCTTGGGTGTGTAATCATGACCTGGCAGCTTTTCCCGCATCTTTGTTTCAACTTGGTCTTTATTTGTGCCATTTGATGTCTGAGGCGAAGACAGCGTCAACTCTAGACTCTGCCGTTCACAGCATTGCCTGGATGCATCAGTTGGGTGGAGAGCGGTCTCCTACAGATTATTTGGTGGTGAAGAGCTTTCTTTCTGGTGCACAACGTTTACTGGCCCACCGCACATCCAAGGAGCCAATCACTGTCTCCCAGCTAGAACAATTAGTTGCCTGTAAGGCCGATGCGATGGCCTCTTTGTATTATATTCGTTCTGTTGTAATTTGTTTGATAGCTTTTGCTGCATTTCTTAGATTTGACGAGCTTGCTAAGCTCGTTCGTTCAGATGTTGAGATCAAGAGTGACATGTTAAAGTTATTTATCTAATCTAGTAAAACTGATCAGTACAGGTATGGTCCTTGGGTTGTTATAGCTTCATCTGGCAAGCAACTCGTGTGGTAGCTTTAATGAGCCGATATTTAGAAAGGGGGTAGCTAGCCCAAGTCAGCCCTCTCCCTTTTTTTGTCGGTTATCGAAAACTAAGTATGGTTATAAGCCTTGGTCTACATGGTCTAAAGGTTTAGGTTATACACGTTTAAAGGGATTAATATTAGAAGCTTTTAAAGACATTGTGCCTGACATTTCTGTTATTGGTGCTCATAGCCTTAGGAGTGGCGGGGCTGCCACCGCCAAAGCTGGTATTTCAGATCGTCTTTTTCAGCGGCATGGCCGCTGGTCTGGTGATTCGGCTAAGGACGGTTATGTAATGAATCCTTTGTCTTCACGTTTGTCTGTATCTCAGGCTTAAGTTCTTTAGTTTTTCGTCTTTTTGGTCTTGCCTGGGGGACCGTTGAAAATGGGGTCCAGCTGGCCTAGGGTTTTCCTCCTAGGAGCAAGTAAACGTATGGGGAGGTTTTTCTCCCAGCTGTTGTACCACGACCTCATTTCAGTTAGTTTTCGTTTTCTTTACGAATTTAGTTGTATGTTACATGGTTTATTTTGTAAGCTTATGTATTGTTGCATTGTTATATGCTGTATTCACTAGTCTTCTAGAGAAATAAAACGAATGCTTGGCTTGAGGCGAGCCACACCCAAGGGTTGTGTGTGTTGTGATGGGTCAAACTTAGACTTAGAGGAGAGCACTGTTTTCCCATCTATTCTTATGAAACGGTCGTTCCAAATAGTTTCATGTAGATATTCCATAGTCGAGGAGGGGTTCTTAGAGTGCGACTTCTGCCAAACAGTCCGTATATCTCTGTAAAAGCTTGGCACATGTGAGGTCAAATTTAAGCCGCGCGTGTCAAAATTACATTAAAAAATAAATCGACCCCAGTATTAAGCTGTAACAGAGGAGAAGACAGAGCAACATTTACTACCGTAAGTTCCACATAAGTGTTTGACCCAGGCTGCTTTGAGAGATTTATCGTAATATGGTGAAATCAACCATATTAAGACAGCCTTTGTCCACAGGAAGTCCTATTGTTTGACGTTTTACCTTATCGGGCTTGAAGTTCCAGATGAATTTAAAGCAAATATCATTAACTTTTTCAGCGAAGTTCGGAGGCATTTTGAGAACAGACGTATAATAAACTTACTTAGAAATTGCGAGTGTCTTTACAATACAAATCCTTCCTATGAGTTAAATTCCTAGTCGTCCATTGATTTAAAATGTTCTTCAGTGTTACAAGCTTTTCTTTGAAGTTGATTTTATAACTAGTGGTGGAATCATAGGCGAAAGCGACACCTAGTGCAAACACATATTTTCCGGCCATGCAATGTTAAGTAGAGCGTGTTTGCCCAAGTGGCTTCAAGCCACATTCCCTCTGTTTTCAACCGATTTATTTTCAGACCTGAGCAGGTACCAAAATCATTTAAAAGACTGAATAAGTGACTGGCCAAACGCTCATCCTTTATAAATGCTGTAAGATCATCTGCATACATACTTAGTTTTAATTCAGTGTCATTGATATTTAAACCTCAATTTCTCTGAGGGCAAGCACCTTAATTGCTAGTACAAAAAGAAGCCCTGACAAAGGGCAACCTTGTCCCACGCCTCTGTAGAGCTGGAAAAAGTCTGACACATGACCATTGTTTATAACACAGCTCGTGATGTTACAGTAAAAAGTTTGGATCCATTTTCGAAACATCGGGCCAAAGTTCATGACCTCAAGTACTTTGAACAAGAAATTCCATTCTAAAGAATCAAACGCTTTTTCAAAATCGATAAAGAGTAACATGCCTGGCAAATTTTTTTCCTCATATAATTCAATCACATCAGAAATCAACCAAACATTTTCCCCAATAAAGCGATTTTTGACATAGCCTGTTTTGATCTCTGTCGATCAACAATAGCAAGACTTTCTCCAGCCGCTAAATTTGTATCCTGATGGTTTTGATCGTGACACTAATTCAGATGTTTTAACTTGCAGAGTAGATCTATTTCTCTTTTCCTCTTTGCTTTGGCAAGCCGCTTAGAAAAACAAATACAAAAATCTCTGATCTCCATTTTAATCATTTCCCAATAAAGCCTTTTGTCGTTGGTGTCAAGATGTTTTTCTTTGGCATATGTCAAAAGAATTTCAAGTGTGTCATGAATTCCTTGTTATCAAGAAGAGAGTTATTTAATTTCCAAAACCCTGGACCAGCCGATTTTTGGTTGTTTTTATATTGGATCTCCACGTAAATCGGGCTATGATCCGAATCATAATAAGACTTTACATTTGTTTTAGTTGTGCAAGAAATCAGGTGCTTCGAAATAAGCCAATAGTCCAGTCTACATCTTATCTTTCCCGAGCTGTTCTGCCAGGTAAATCGCTTGTGGGAGAGATGCTGAAGTCTCCAAATGTCGACAAGATTTAAATTATTGCTCATTTCGACTATATTCTGGATGGCATTTTTCCTGCTGCTGATTTCTTGTCTGCCTTTTTTGTCAATGTTTTCAAGAGGACAGTAAAAATCTCCTCCCAGAACAAGATTTGAATTTACATACCGGCGTAACTTTCTCGTTAGTTGGGTATAAAAATTGGCCTGAAGAATTTGGTCATTGGGAGCATAAATATTGGTCAAACAAAACTCTTCGTTTTGTATTGTAAGATTTACAATAAGAACCCTTCCATTTTGGTCACAGGTTGTTGTGCTAATATTTTCAACTTTTGCCGTTGGCCTCATGAGAGTCACGCCTCTGCTGTGTTTTGAGCCATGGGAATGGAAAATGTCGCCTCTCCATTCCGTACGTCAAACATTTTCAATTGTCTTATGACTATAGGTTTCTTGTAAAAAAATTCCATATTTGCCATTGTGAAGCCACTGAAATTAATTTCTGCATTTGATCGCCTTGTTTATACCTCGAATATTAAGAAAAATGCATTTTAGATTCATCATAACATGTGCAATTTAGCTCCAACACTTTCAATGCCGCAAACAAATACGCCTCGTCCAAAAGGTGTGCCACACCAAAATACTACGAAAGAACATTACACACATCAAAACAACCACAAATGTACACATAATGATTAAGCTGTAATTATTAGGCTTGCTGTATAGAGGAGAAATTGTTGTAATACATCAAGATTTCATTCTAATTTAATTTGGATGTTCTCCTCCACAATTCCCCGCAAATGAGTTAGGATTCAGATTTGTGAGTTAAAAGACAACAAATGAAAAGGAAAAAAACCAATAACTTTGATTGTAAGCGAGTTCGATATTTAACTATACTAACGAAAAGCGTGGCTAAGAGTTAACTAAACTCTTATGACTACAACCTTAAATGAAGAGAAAAAAAAGACTAACAATAAGTTTCAAAGTTATCTAAATCCTCCTGACTATAGATTCTAACTGGATGGTCACCTAATGATAATTTCATAAAGATTTTACCGTCTATTGTCCAAGCACTGTGCCACTGCTTCGACTTCTTGTGCTTCCAGACTTTTGCAAAGAGTTGATGTCGCAGTCTTGTCAAGTTTTCATTTGAGTACACAATGCCAGTGCCTTGAAAAGTATGCCTCATATTTTGATTCTTAGGACTTCTGCGAACTCCATATAACTCCTTTGTGCGATATGATTTGAATCTAACAATAATCAGCCTGGGTTTGCTTGCGTTCCTGCCCGTAAACATCCAGCGGCAAATGTCGATATTGTCATGTAGAATCATAACACTGAGTGCATTTCCAAGTGTAATAACTTTTTCAGCTAGGTTTTCCTCTGTTTTCTCCGGTCTAACGTGTATTTCCAAATTGTGCTTGTGGGTGTATTGTTCGAGATCATCACTTTGGTTAATCGTTGTCCCCAAGTCGGCATACAACTGATCCCCCTCTTCGTTAGCTTCGTTTAAGGTTTCCTTCAAGGACTTCACTTCTCTTTTGAGATCTTTATTCTCAGTCGCTAGCTCCTCCATTTTGTTTATATGGAACTCCAGTGAATTCTGAAGCTCATTGTACTGTTCACGATTGACTTTGTTTTCTCCTAGCAGTTTGTTTGTGTTTTCATTGACGTTGTTTAGGACTTTCCAGATCCCCTCTTGTTCCACCATGTTAGATTTTGCAAATTTCACAGATTTTGCAGGCGGTTTCTCGGATTCCGGAGAGACTGTTATCACTACTTCTTTCCACTCATTTACCTGGGAAATAGTAAATTATTTGCCCTTCCTTTCCTTTGTTTTCCGTATCATCCATCCCTTACTCGTTGATGATTTAAAATGCAGTTAGAACGGAATAGATCATTGCGTGAGCGTACGTAAATTAATTATATTTAAAAAAACGACTTGCACTGTAGCTGTCTTGAAACTACGTGATGCAAAACCACAAAACATACAACTGTGTTAAGTTACACAGCCTGTTTCTTATAAAATGTCTTCTCTGGTTTTTCAACAGTTTCTTTCTCCGTGTCGCCCCGAAGTAAATGAGTTGACACACAAAGAGGTGAAAGAAAATAGAACAGAACACTCTACACATTTGGTATAACTTTTCATTTCCGGCCATTTGAACCTTATCTTACAAATGTAAACTATTAAAGAATTCTTTTCAATTTTAAGCAAACAAAATCGTTTATGTTAGTCAAGAATAATATCAGTCCATTTCATAGATCGTGAAGTGATTTTGGCAATGTGTTTTGGTAATAAATGCATTGTTGCAGTTCGGGCAAAATACTGGATTACATTTCAAGTTTGATGGGAAACATTTTACTTTGTGCATCATGGCAGTTAATGTTGTTAAAAAAACAGGTCTCCTGAAATTCACTGCTTGAATATCATGTCAATAAAATTAGAGGCTTATGTTCCATTACAGCAGAAGGAAAAAAGGAAAGAAATCATTTTGCATGTTGTAAGTTCTGTTTTGGTATTTGATGTGATGTGAAATTAGAATTTATAATCTAGATAATACATCATCAAATCACTTTGACAGTGCTCACAAAATTTTCTTACAGGAGCCTGATTGGCTAGAATGGCTAATATTATCTGTTGAAACTTGAGTTGTTATAGACTGTTATTCTGTTATTCAATAACAAGCCTGCTATTGGTTCTAATGGATTTGTTAGCTGATAACATTAGCCTGTTTCCTGACCCAAGATAAGCTTGACCCTGATTGGCTCTAATGGTGGATAACAGTCAATAACAGCTAACACCAATTAGTCCCAATTATATTGAATGAGTCCCAATTAATTTGAACAAGTGTTATTATCAATAAGTCTATACAAGCTAGTAATATTGAGAGAACCAATTTTAAAACCTCTAAGATTATGTGTTTTTTTGAAATGATGTGACTGGAGAAGAGGACACCGAATTGTCAATCGCGCTATTGATCTGGATTAAATTACTCTTTGTGGTTTCCAAAATGTGTGGTTCCAGAAAATATCCATACCCCCCCCCCCACAGAGGGTCATGGAGTTTCCTAGGGGTAGGGGTGTCTAAAAGAGACAAATTTCCAAAGGGGAGGGGGTACATAAAGAGTTTTTCTTTCCAGAGGGTTTGTAATGCGATTGAATAAACACTTGCGTATTTTTCCAATTGATTCAGGTAACCAAGAAAAATAAAAAGTCCTATCCATGGAAATAGAGGTAGGATTCCTTGTCATACATTTTCTATTATTATTCCGGCGCCAGACAACACATACAGCACTGAGGTACATCTCTGAGCAGCACCTTCGACGTCAAGTCAAACAAAATGGCTGACTAGAAAAATATCGTTCCCAGTCCCCTAACATTAGCTGTATTGAGCAAATGCGCGGAAATGTTCTCTTTGCTTTTGCGCACTTTCACTGGCTCTTCATTTCACTCACATGGCTTCTCGTTCCCTTGATTTGTTTTTAATATGAGACGTATAACCAGTTGGAATGTTGATAATATTTTTACAAGGCATGATTTTATTGCTATACAATACCCTACTGATTTAACTACGGTGGCCCAGAAGGGACATCACTTCCTTATAAAAACGTAACTATTCCTTTAACATTATGCCATCCTTCTTTGGAAAATATAGTGGTGTTCTGTGTAAATCTAACTGTTCTGTACAGAAATGAAAGATTGTTCCTTAAAAAGCTGTGATCGTTCCCTGTACTGTCGAGTGCTTCTTCAATAGAAACAAACACTTGATACTTCTAATTAAAAGGTGTGTCCGTTCCGTAGAAATGTAGCTCTTCGGTAGAAACAATCACGACCTTCTTCTCTGCAAAAGAGAGCGATCCTTCCGTAGAAAGTTCAAACTGATGCTTGCGCATTTATCAAGGAGGGTACTGGGTACTAGTTCACCTCTGGACACACGCCTGACTGTTTTGGCTGCCGCCATCTTTTCAATCTTCTTTTTGACATCGGCGGTGAGTTTTTGTCAAGCCTGTGGCACTAAAGTTTTTGAAAGTGCAAAGTATCGTCACAATTGTGGAGCGGTAGTACACTCATTTCAAAATGGTAGACCTGAAAAAACGTCACTTTAAATCATTAAAGTGCATTTTGTGCGTTTGTTTGACGGTGTATTTAATTTATTTTGTGCACTCTTTTTCATAGACCCTGAAAGGGAGATTATTGAACACTATTTTCACCTTGGATACAAATATGATGTCATTGTCAGCTTTATGAGAAGCTGGCATGATATATGCATGGATGTGCGAACACTCAAAACGTACGCTCGTGAGCTACAAATTATCCAGAAATGAAAGTTGGAGAAATGAAAAAGTAAAGAACCTCATAAAAGAAGAAATGTGAGGGGTCTGGTTGCCTGGAGGGTTACAGGAAAATGTTCTTTCAGTGGCAGAAAGGATAGCTTTCAAATATTAGAGGCATACTGTTATTGACTAGATGACAAAGCAATAAGTTATATTTGGTGTATTGAACTGAATTTTACCACAGACCAATTTTTCAGTATTATTTTTTTACATGTATTTACATTGATCTTATTATTTGTCTGTTGTTAACAGAAATTTTGGTCATGTCAGATGCACACTGTTTGATGATGGTGTCCCCTATGCAGACATAAGGGCTCTAGCCAATGAAGAGTTCAAGGCAGTAGGAGAACTCATGGCATGTTCCCTTGTTTAAGGGGGTCCTGCACTTAGGATTTTTTGTATGTTAGTGTACAACTATCTTGTTGATGGCATGTCAAGTATCCAAAGCGAGAAGTGGACTTCTCTTGTAACAGATAATTACCTATGACAGTCCATGGAAGGGGTAATTCTCACTTTTTGAATGTGTAAACTTTTCACTCTACTTTGAAAATCATATTTTACCACGGTAATCAAATGGTAGAAAAGTGATGTTCTTGTATAGATGCTCACTTGAGAACCATGACAAGCCAAATCCTCAGCTTAGTCTTCGATTATGTTTTACTTATCTGTTTTGTTTACTTTTTGTTTACCATAAAACTAACGATCTTGCTTTTGTGTGAATAATCAAGGGCACACTTCTGTTGTGTGTTTTCAAATACTGAAAATGCTCAAATGTAGGACTCATCATCCATCTAGATAGCTGCTTGTAAAACTGATGAACAGCTGGTTTCACTCCTCTGCAAAGATTCTATGATGGATATAGTTCAGATGGTTGGGTATCCACCAATTCTGTACTCTTTGATTGCAAGTCGATGTCCCAAAGACATGGGCAGACTCACCAGAATATGGGGCATTGTCTTCGGATCAACAGAAGCACTGCATAGCAGCTATAATGCCATTTTCAGTGCCACAATCTGTTCTGGTTTTCAGAGGGCAGAAACCATGCTCCCTTAACACATTCTTAGTAATAACTTGCAGTCACTTCAGGAAGATTATTGGACATTTCTGTCTCCACCCATAGAACCTTTCTGCTGTACCCATCCACAGCCGCATGAATTGGAAACCCAAAGGGTTTCATTTTATCATTACCTGTAAAGAGTGCACATGACTGCCTTGCTCCAAAATAAACATAATTTACATGTATAGGTATACTGTGATGAGTGCTGTAACGAATCAAACTGCGTTTCCGTCTCACTAATAATAAAAACAATAATAGTAGTGACAATGCTAATGATAGTAATAATAACAATAATAATAAAATTTTAACAAGAGTAATATTTTAAATTCTAATAATGATAATAATAATGGTTTTGAATATCAGTGATGATACAATGATGGATATAAATAATGAACCAGTTTACTAGCCAGATATATCACATTATGTGATAGTGTCCATCCTGCGAGAGAGACTTTGCCCATAGTGCCCATTGGAGTAAAATACCCGAACGGATGGTAGCTGTCTGAGAAAATGTTTCTGTTAACAAGTGGGCTTATGCAAATAAACTGAAATTGCATTAAGTAGGTTTTTGCCTGTTTTTCTTTTTTGTTTAAATTTTACATTTAGCTTATAACATTTTAAAAAAATTGAAAGTAATTCAAACTGATTTTGAACTAGTGCTCTTACGAAAATTTTGTGGTGAAAAAAGACAATAGAGTGTTAATGTCCCGGAACTATTGGTCTGCTAGTTGCCCCTTGGAAATATTGTTGTTGTTGTAAAACTAGCATATTTTCCCTTGAAGCTTTGCTTCTTGGGCAAATATTTGTTTTAAGAATATCAAATTTCTGTGGGGAAACTATCAGCCTATAGTATGGGTCGCACTTGGGAAAAGTTTTCATCTTTGCCGGCCAAAAAACTGCAAAAATTTGAAACCGCAACCGGAAAGGAAAACTTTCAGAAAGAAACAGAGGGTCGCACTTGTGGGAGAAAATTGTCAGTAACCAGATATTAGATACCGTGTTGTTTTCAAAACTAAACAAACTACCTTAGGGCTTTCTTACTAAATAGCATTGGTGAAATTATATTCACTGTCAATATGCCAGTTTTGATTTGGGCCATGGGATAAATGATGTCGTTTGAGCTTCTTTTTCTTCCTCAAACTCCTTGCCATCGTGTAAGAGTGACAGAGTTTTGCAATCATGTTCCTTGGGACATGTACATTATACTTTAGTTTAAGTAGATGCCACATTTTCCTGTAACCCTCCAGGCAACCAGACCCTCGCATTTCTTCTTTTATGAGGTTTTTCAGTTCTTCATTTCTCCAACTTTCGTTTCTGGATAATTTGTACCTCATAAGCGTACGTTTGAGTGTTCGCACATCCATGCATATATCATGCCTGCTTCTCATAAAGCTGACAATGACATCATATTTGTATCCAAGGTGAAAATAGTGTTCAATAATCTCCCTTTCGGGGTCTATAGTGTTATCACTAGAAGGATTAATAGATATGTATGTATGTATGAAAAAGAGTGCACAAATAAATTAAATACACCGTCAAACAAACGCACAAATAGTTACATTTTTATAAGGAAGCGATGTCCCTTCTGGGCCACCATATTTAACAGACCATGGTAAGGATTGCGTGACTAAACGAAGCATTCTGCGTAAATTTATGTTTACAACAAAAACTGTAACTACTAACGAAATTGTTCTTTTCTTAAGGAAGAGTTCAATGTTCCGGAGAGGTCCAGCAATATGATGAAGATGACGATTTGTTGTACATTTTATACTTTAAAGATTGTGCTGTTTTTAGCTTGAATGCAACTGGTGCTTTTTCAGATGGCATTATTTGTGTAGTCAGTTGATTTCAGATCATTAATATTGCTTTCACTCATATAAGTTATTCCTGTTAAGTACAATTTCCTGCGAATTTCAAAGCTTCAATAACTAGATTATTACATAGTTTCTCATTATCCGCGTAGTTATGGGTTTGGAAACGTTAGCAAAGTCGATACGATGCCATTTGTTTAACATATTTTGTAACAGTGAACAGCAATGAGAGAGCGAAGATTTCACTTGGTTGTTTAGTCACCAGAATGAACTTGAAAAGTACGTTTTACACATGAAATGTGTGACAACTTAGTAAATTGTAAGGCATGCAATTTACTATCATTTACAAACTACAGAGATAAAGCGACAAACTTTATTGAAGTATTCCTGGTGAAAGACAAACTTAAGCAACATTTGACAAACAGCTGTTTTAAAAAACATGTTGTGTGACGGCTTATGATTCCCGCTGATAAGAGAAGTCACTTCCAACCTCGTTCCCAGGGTCTCTCATCTAACTGCCCTCTGAGGCGAGCGAGGAGAGACCCTGGATTGGTCTGGTCACGTGCTACTTTGACAATTGAGAACATTAGGGAGGGGTCCTCTGTGATCAGGCAGTTTGTCGCGTTGAGCTTTGTGGTGCTGCGACTGCCGTTAACCGAGAAGTTTAACAATAGCTTTTGGGCTGAAATTTCGAATAGTATCTATTCCGGCATTTGTCTAAAGGGTTTGGCAAGTCTGTCTCGAGACAATTTGCCGTGGTCGCGATGTTGCTGCCGTCGTACCCATTGGGTTATGGAAAGTCGGTTATATTTCAACTGTGGATGTCGAGCAGCACAATTTTATTCCAAAGTGATAAGCTTAGTTATCAATCACTGTTGTTTCTCCTTTGAATGCACGCAATCAGATTGATAAAAAACATAAAAGGCCTCTAGCTAATGCACAGCTTTCTCAGAAGTAAAGCTACGGCAGTCTGACTGGAAAAGCTGGACAAAGATAAAGATATTCGTGATTAAGACGCAACACTGTGCTTGCAAACAGTTCTAGTCTGAATAGGGTCCGGTGTCACAACATAGAATGCAAAGCAATATGTCCGCACGGAATATAGATATTAATCTTTGTCCCTGGGGAGCCAAAACTTAGATCCTTAAATCATATCTTACAATGGAAACGAGCAAAAACAAAGCATAAGCACATGGAAAATTACAGAGGTGTCAAAGTCTGTGAAGCGACGTGAAGTTAACAGCACAGCGGAAGTCATGCAGACCTGAGACCTCTAAAAATGTTAAAATGCGGTCAAAAGCCACAACTCTACTTATAACTTCCATTTTTCCTAATAACATGGAATAAAGTATCCCTCAGAAACCCACCTGAAGCAAGGTCGAGAGACCGAAAATTAAAATAAAACGGCAAATGCACAGTTGCAGACAGTTGTCTAGAACCTATGGAGTCTTGTTGGCGCATCACGTACATTGATTTAGTGCACAATAAAAACTGCATTTTCTTTTTCTAGCATCCTTTCGGCCGAATACAAATCCAGTTTATCAGCAACAACAGCGAAAAGCATACTGCGACAAGTCGGCGTTCTATCGCTTCGTGCTCTGTAAAGTTCAGCGCGCCGACGCAAATTTCCGGATCGTAAATGATCTATGCCATTTGTAACGGTCGATGCCATCCTATCGAACGGTCGATGCCTTTTGTAACGGTCGTTGCCAATATTGCTCCGGAGGGACGATGCGAGAAAACGCAAAACGGGATATTTTGCCCAACTTGCTTATTGGGTAATCACATTTCACCCTGTTCAAAATGGCGGACGAAGTACACATGGAGGAGAGGATCGGTGGAGAAGCGGGCGCTGAAAAGGTAAAGCGTAAGTCAATTAAGAAGACCTTGGGATGGAATTGTTTCTATCAGTCGGTTGCGTAGTATTTGTTAATTACAACTTCTTGTTATGAATTAATTAAACTGCGTGCATAATTTTTAGACATTGTATAAAGAAAACAAAACAAACCAGCCAGCCATGAAGAACAAAACAACCGCGGCCATGTCACTTATTCAAAGCTTACCTTTATTTTTCTGTTGTACGAGCGAATGCAACTGCTGTACGCGAATGCTGAAAAGCAATCCACCTGGTGAAATGTTAATGAATTTCAATCCATATTATCCAGTCAGAAGTAACAGAGCAGCTGAGAGCGGAAGCCAACATTGGCCAGGTGTCAAAAGTGGCATTCAAAATGTGGAGGACTCTTCCAAGTGACAGAAGAATGGTAGACAAAGACGTTTTATTCACTTACTGACTCCTCCATTTTAAGAGAACAACGCTGGGTGGCCTCCCAGCTCGAGTGACCGTAAAACATTTTACTTCCCAAAAAAGGAAAAAAACGGCATCGATCAATAGCTAGGCTTTTCTCGTTGAGATATTTTCCCTAAGGGAAAGTTCATTTAATATGATAAGGAGGGGGGATGAAGATATTGAAGTGGGGGCCTCCAAAAATTTTTAGACACCTGAAAGGGACGCTCTGAAAAAATTGTTGGGCTAGGAGGGGGGTTCTGAAAATTTGTATACTTCAAAACCAACAAGAGGAGGGTTCTCCTAAAAAATTTAACCGTTAGTGAGGGGGGAGCTGCTAAAATTTCAGGCTTTGAGTTTTGATATCTTCATCCCCCCTTGTCATATTAAATGAAATTTCCCTAAATAAAACATTTGCCTCACATTATCTATAGCTGTTGTGTATTTCTGTACAAAAAAAATATTAAACAACTATTGGAGAAGAGTGAGCAAAACTGTACGTTGCTAATTTTAATAGAGTTGCAGCAACATACTGGTATTTTTACCAGTAAAGACACACATTGCAAACACAGTGGACATGCATCTACACTGGCCTTTCTTAAAACAGGACTAGAAGGAAAAAGCGCAGAAACACAGGGAAGACCTTGATATGGTTGTACTGGAGGACATGAAATGCCCCACCCGCAAAACAGTCTTTAAGAGAATGAAAGACTTTAAGTATCACATAAAAGACTGCCAGAAATGTGAATGTGACATTCCTGGATGTGGGAGACTTTTTAACCACAAGAAGAAGCTTGAAAGGCACCAGAACAAGTTTCATCTCCAATGTTTTAAATGTGAAGTTTGCAGCAAAGTATTTGCAGAAAAGAGAAACTTAAAGAGGCACAAATGTACTCACAAATGAAAGTTTAGGAGTGAGAGTGGTTTTAATAGTGCCTAACTGTCGGTTTTAATAGTGCCTAACTGTCAAAGTTGCGTTTACATTTTTACAATTTTATGAAATTTTTATAATCGCTCTATGCAGTCAAACCTCTCCTGACAAAAAGAGAGGAAGACAGCTCTTGCAAGCAGACAGTTGGCCATGTTCTCGGTTAAACCAAACACTGAATTTTACCCCACCCTTTAGCAGAAAGTTATCTTCATATGGGAAGTTTGACTGTGGCCCATCCAGTTTAATTGGAGGAAGCCTAGATTCAAGTTCTCTTTTATTTGCACTTGTTATCAAAAGCAAGTTTGAAGACTAGTAACAAAATACTTGTTCCTTGCAAATACATACATGTATCGATATGCTTATAGTACTATTGTTTTATTACTTTTGTATTAATAAAGGAAAATATGTTTCTTCTATAACTCCTCTATTTTTTCTGATCACTAAATAATAATAATAATAATAATAATAGCAATAGTAACAGTAATAGCAATAGCAATAGCAATAGTAACAGTAATAGAAATAGCAATAGCAATAGCAATAGCAATAGCAATAGCAATAGCACCAGCACCAGCAGTAGTAATAGTAATCATAATCATAACAATAATAATAATCATAGGTTTATATATCATCTTCACTGAGTGTAGATCCAGTGGAAAGGTTGGCCATTTTATGGGGGATTCCTCTCTGAAAAATGCCCTTTCTTGGGCTTCTAAGTCATTCCAGTAAGACACATAGACCACTGCCCTCCTCAAAGAGTCTCAATTTTAACTTAACATTTACTTTAGCATTGGGTACGGGTTAAAATAATACTGGACTTATGGTCACTGGTTATTGTACAAAAATACACAGGAGAAGTGAAGAACAAGTTAGAATATTGTCAACAAATATGTAAAGGATGTGACTAAAGTTGCAATACTAAAATTACTATCAGTTACAGGGGTGGATCCAGGATTTTTCTTAGGAGGGGGTGCACCACTAAGGAATGGCGTAACTAACACCAAAAAACCACACTTTTTTTGCAGAATACCAGTTGTATTAGAAAGCCGCAGGTCATCTCAGGGAGGGGTGCTCACCCCCTGCACCCTCCCCGTAGATCCGCCCCTGAGTAATGTAATTTTGTGGCATAGCAACCTGTATGTACTTGTTGTGAGTGTTGGCTGTGAGCACCACCTGCATTGGTATTAGAAAGAGATTTTTAAACCAATATAACTCTGTTTATTTCAATGCTTTCTTTCTTGCAATGTTTTCACAAAATAATCTCAAATAATCTATAAATTACAGCAAAAGAATGATTCCCATTCTCGTACTGCAAGTTCCAATTGTCATGTCGACAGTATATCTAAAAATAAATTATATGAAGTGGACAGCATTTTTTTGTGCCCTCATTGTCTACTTTTACTCAGGAAATTTTGCTTTGCCTCTTATCAGGGCATCAAATACTAATTTTCTGCATTAAAAATTGCCGGTCACCAGATGCTCTAAAGTGGGCATTACTACTTTGGTACATTATTGTTATGATGGCAAGCATGATGATAAATTGGTGTTTTCTGAAAGTGTCCAACTGTAGTGTTTAACAAGGCTGTGCTCTTACAAAAATAAAGGAGACGGATCTGGGCATGGCCCAAGGTTTTTTTTGACCCATACAAGACACCATGTCAAAACACAGACATAGTCTTCATTAGGTATCGATGTTACAGAAAACTTTGATTAGTTGAGTCAGATAAATGAAATGGATTAAAAATATACATACTAAATATATCCTTTTATATTTCTTCGAATGCAACCCTAAACAAGACCTTCATGGCTAAATATAAGGGTTTTTTCCCCTAGAACACACTTAAGTGAGACCAAAATCCGAAATTTACACTCTGAGTGAGACAATGAGCGCCCCTTTTTGTATGTGATTCCCCAGGGGCCTGGACATGAAGTAGAGCACAGCCCTGTATTACTGTTGCGTCAAATTATCCCAAAATGATGAAAGTGAGGCTGTAGGATTACATGAAATGTCTTTTCACCCTCAAATGTAAATTTACACCCACCAACCAATGATATATTTTGCACTTGGCACTTGTGATGTAATTGGTGGAAAGTAGTTGTATGCATTGTTTTAGGTCTGATTTTATCAATTTTTTAATGCAAATGAGACCTAGTCCTGAGACAAAGATGGTGGCCCCTAATGCCGTCACCTTGGTGACGTCATCCTTTCCCAGTCCCCTATCCCTAGTTTCCAGTCTCCTATGATGTCATCCTCTAGTTCCCAGTCCCCTATCCCCCAGTGACATCCCAGTCCCCCTGTCACCCCTTTGGACATCAACCCTAATTAACATATCCATCATGGCGCCCTAAGAAGGTGGTAACCCTCCTTACTAGTCAACTACGTCGAATGAGTCTTATATTAGGATCATGTCATGTTTACTTACCCATGTGGGACAATTTACTCTTCCTCTTTCACTGTTACGCATGCGCAGCATCCTGGTAAACCATAAGTTCAAGTATTGTTTATATATGGATCATGAAAAGTCCTCTGATCCCTGGGGGAGATGGTACTCTGTCACATGACGCAGTATGAAAAAAACACGAATTTTTTAGCAAAAAAGAGGGATTTTTTATAAAACAAATTTTTATGACAAAAAAAGAGGGATTTTATTTAAAACATTGCAGGCTCAGATCAGGTACGTTATAGAAACGTTATAGATACGTATTTTAGCAATTGGTCAATTAAAAACCTGTTAAACCAGACTTTAACCACCTAATTTGACTGATTTATTGTTTACTCTTTGTTGTTAGTGTGCATGCTTATGTAACTACTTTTATGTACCACACAAATACGAATATAGCACCAATAGAGAAGGATTTCATCTACTACGAATGGGTATGTGACCTTACAGCAAAGACATATTCAACAAGGGTGTGCATGTGGAAATTGTAGACAAGGCATGAAGTGAAGTGTAAACGAGTATGAATGCATGGAACACACAAACCTTCCTAATAGTTTTTGTTCCTTATGTCACTCTTGGGTTGACGGGCGGTGTATGATCATCAGACTAGAGTTGCCACTTAGTGCAGAACTTGGTTAAGAACAAGCGTAAAGTTAGCGCTCAGGTGCGTTCAACGGGTTAAACTACGATCATCAGAAGAATCAAGTTCGTTGGAGTTACCTTTCAAGGATTTCAGGAAAC
This sequence comes from Platygyra sinensis, assembly GCA_019787425.1. Taxonomy (NCBI): domain Eukaryota; kingdom Metazoa; phylum Cnidaria; class Anthozoa; order Scleractinia; family Merulinidae; genus Platygyra; species Platygyra sinensis. The sequence continues at coordinate 11,621 of JAHPZR010000920.1, read as the reverse complement.
AAGGTAGGAGTCTTTCCTTCGCTTTTAGATAAAGCTTTGCTAAATCTTCACTTCGTGGTTTGTTAAACCTTTGGTAAACTTTGCTTTGATCTGTTTCTTTTTCTTTGTAAAATCTTGATTCCATAAATCTTCGCTAAATCTTCGCTTAATCTTCGCTTTGTCAAAGCGTTTCCCAAACATTCGCTTTCCTAAATCTTCGCTCTGATCGGTTTGCTTTCTTAATTTTCGCTTTGCGGTTTGTTTCTTAAATCTTCGCTTTGATCGGTTTGCTTAATTTATATTCCGTATGCTTTGCTTTATTGAAGTGTCTTTAGGACCTTAGCTTTTATTTTATAAACTTTGATTTCATAAACCTTTGCTTTTATTTTATAAACTTTGATTTCATAAATCTTCGCTTAATCTTCGCTTTATCGAAGCGTTTCCTAACTATTCGCTTGCCTAAATCTTTGCTCTGATCGGCTTGCTTGCCTAAGGGCGCGTTCGTTTGGGATCAATCCGGAATAAGAATAATTAGAATAATGCTAGTAAGCGTTTGATTGGGAGCTTTTTTCATTGTGGAATACCTGCAGAATAGCCGGAATACATTCCGGAATATATTCTTATTCCGGAATATCTCAAACGAACGCGCCCTAAATCTTTGCTCTGATCGGCTCGCTTTCCTAAATCTTGGCTCTGATCGACTTGCTTTCCTTAATCTTCGCTTATAGTTTGTAACCTTCACCTTGTAAATCTTCACTTTGATCGGTTTGTTTTTATTTTACCTTTGCTAAACCTTCGCTTCGCGGTTTGCAACCTTCGCTTTGTAAATCTTCGCTTTGATCGGTTTGTTTTTATTTTACAAACTTAAATTAATTCTTTGCTTCGTGGTTTGTTAAACTATGCTAAACCTTCGCTCCTGATCAGCTTTGTGATCTTTGCTTATAGTTTGTAATCTTGGTTTCGCAGTTTGTTTTTATTCTACAAACTTAAATTAAATCTTCGCTTCACGCTTTGTTTACCTTTGCTAAACCTTCGCTTATAGTTCATAACCTTTGCTTTGATCGGTTTGTTTTTATTTTATAAATTTAAGTTAATTCTTCGCTTCACTTAAATCTTCAGTTATAGTTTGTATCATGTTTCCTAAATCTTCACTCTGATCGGCTTTATTTTCACTTATAGTTTTGTTTAATTAATTTATATTCCATGTGCTTCGCTTTATCGAAGCGTCTTTAGGATTTGTAAAATCTTAAATTTCATAAACCTTCGTTTCGTGTTTGTTTTTATTTGTAAACCTTTGTTTTTAGTTTCATTCTATTACTCATATGATCACGACCTTTTATTTTCGTTTCATGTCTTTATTTTTCGTTCTTATTTCAAAATACAACTTTTTTATTTTTATTTTTATTTCAAAATTCATGTTCTTAGGTTTTTGTAAACCTTTTCTTTCTTTACCTTTGTAATCTTTGCTTCGCTTTAACCTTCGCTTCGGGTTTGTTTTTATTTGTAAACCTTTGTGTTTAGTTTCATTCAATTACTCATATGACCGAACACCTTTTATTTTTCGTTCTTATTTCATGTTTTTTATTTTCGTTTTTATTTTAAAATCATGTGTTATTTTCATGTTTTTATTTTTCGTTCTTATTTCAAAATACGACCTTTTTATTTTTATTTCAAAATTCATGTTCTTAGGTTTTGTATACCTTTTCTTTCTTTATGTTTGTAATCTTCGCTTCGCTTTAACCTTCACTTCAGGTTTGCTTTTATTTGTAAACCCTTTGTTTTTAGTTTCATTCAATTACACATATGACCGAGGACCTTTTATTTTTCGTTCTTATTTCATGTTTTTTATTTTCGTTTTTATTTTAAAATCATGTGTTATTTTCATGTTTTTATTTTTCGTTCTTATTCAAAAATACGACTTTTTTATTTTTATTTCAAAATTCATGTTCTTAGGTTTTGTAAACCTTTTGTCTTTATGTTTGTAATCTTCGCTTTGCTTTAACCTTCACTTCGGGTTTGTTTTTATTTGTAAACCTTTGTTTTTAATTTCATTCAATTACTCATATGACCGAAGAACTTTTATTTTTCGTTCTTATTTCATGTTTTTTATTTTCATTTTTATTTTAAAGTCATGTGTTATTTTCATGTTTTTATTTTTCGTTCTTATTTCAAAAGAAACCTTTTTTATTTTTAGTATTATTTCAAAATTCATGTTCTTAGGTTTTGTAAACCTTTTCTTTATGTTTGTAATCTTCACTTCGCTTTAACTTTCGCTTCAGGTTTGTTTTTATTTGTAAACCTTTGCTTTTAGTTTCTTTCAATTACTCATATGACTGAAGACCTTTTATTTTTCATTCTTACTTCATGTTTTTATTTTAGTTTTTATTTAAAATCATGTTTTTATTTTCGTTTCACGTTTTTATTACAAAATTCATGTTCTTAGGTTTTGTACACCTTTGCTTTAGTTGTTGTAAAATGAGATACCGGTAGACATGTCATGATGCTTCTATGATTTCAATGGGTGACTAGGCATGTCTAGGCAAGTTCGTTCAATCTTACTTCTCATTGGTTGACAATGACGCTGACGCTCAAGCTTTTTTTCCGATTGGTTTGTTGATGTTATAAAACAACAATACAATACAATACTTTATTGACAACTCCCCATGGGGGCTTTTCAGTGACAATGCAATTACGAAAAGTAACAATAGTAAGTAATGAGACTAAAATAAACTCTTAATTAAGACAAGAACTTTTTTAAAAGGTCTAATTTAAGATTGCGTTTAAAACTACTTACACATTGACTTAATTTCAATGTAGGGCTAATAACATTCCAAATACTTACAATACATTAATAAAAAGACCTCTGGCCGGTTGTTGATTTACAGAGTGGGATGTTTAATTTTTGTGAATTATGGGTCGCTCGGCCACTAATACTGCCCCTAGAGATAAACTTATTACTTAAATATTCAGGTGAAAGACCTGTCATACACTTAAAGGCCATAACTGCATCTCTTAAATAGAGGTGTGATTTCACAGGAATCCATTTTAAGCTTTTTAGAGCTGGAGACACATGATCATATTTTCTAATGTTACATACTATGCGAGCAGCATAATTTTGAATCCCTTGCAGCCTCTTTATAATAGTGTCAGTAGTGTTTGCCCAAACTGACGGACAATAATATAATTTGCTAAATACCAAGGAATTTATAATCATATGTCTTTCCTAAATGCGTGATTTACGCAGCCTATTTGTCCCAGCGCAGACATACAAGAGGAGACAGCTTTAATGATGTGTTCATTAAAGGTGAATTAACTTCGTTCCTCATTCCAGATCATGATGGACAATCAGAGTTTGATAGAAGCCATGGAAGCGTTTTGGCAGAAACCGCGGCTGCTTTGGAAAGACAACTGGTCTACCAAGAACAAATTGGCGGTAATCCTCTTTCCCGGAAACCTGGACAATTTGTCCTGGATGTCAATCCCTACGTGGACCGGTGCAGTGAGCGCATGGGGGTAGCAGAAAGGCATTACACCGCCAACTTAGGACAAGAAGGCCAGTTCGTGGAACAGCAACGCCTCACACAAGCCCTCAGTGACACTGTACACACCGCCTTACAAAATTTAATCCTTCGAGAACGTATTCCTGGACAGGATTACCTTTACTTCAACCTTGCCAGCAATCGCCCAAACCACGCCTATGGTTATCGTCGATTGAGCGCTGATGAGTGGATGCGTGGTAGCGACCGCGTGGATGGGATTTCAGAGCAAATGGCCTGCGTCCTCAATTCAAACGAGAACTTTCAACTCGATGACTCGTTCCAGCTTTTATTTACCTACAACCCTGGCCAGAACTCTTGGGACAAAGAGGTAATAAACCCGTAAAAATGACGTATTTTCCCCCTCCCCCCTTCCCCCGATGCAATGTTGATGTCAGGCGTTCAGTCATTTTCAGTAGACTCAACATTGCTTGGGGGAAGGGGGGGACAAAGGAAATAGTTTACTACCAACATTGAAAACCTTTTTTTAAGAGGTGGATTCAGAGTTTATTTAACAAAGTGCATTTTCTCTCTTAAGTTTCATAACTGTCCCATAATGTTTTGACCAGGGTTGTCTCAAAACCTCTTTGGTAGAAAACTAAGCTTTAAACTTCACGAAACATGACGAATAGTCGCAGATTCATTAGTATAGTCCCGCATAAATATTTATCAGGGATTTTAGAGTTAACTAATACAATATTTCAGTACCGCACGTGCATACGCCATGATTCAAGCGAATTACTTGAGCTGAATTACTTGAACTGAATTACTTGAGCTGCCTCCTCGCTGCGCAGATATCCATTGCATCGAAAATTTATTAAACTTGATCAAATGAAACTTAGAGGCCGAGGCTATAAGACACTTCAAATATTACTAAGGAGTCATTTAAAAAGTTTACAGAACGAGTTGAGGAAGTGGGCAAACTCATATTAAGCATGCATTGGCTCCCCGGGATTGGTTCGTAGAATTGAAGCTGTACTAGCCTCCAAGGGATATAGAACCAAAATATTAACTAGAATCTACGATTAAAGCTTTTTAACTTTTTCCTCGTCCTCCTGAAATTATTTTTTTCCTTTTGTAGCTGAGGACTTGTGAGGTACTTTCACACATGAACCATGTTGCGTGACCGGCGGTTGTAAACGACAGTTCTCGCTGTCATTTCTCACTTGCTCTGAAAGGCTATATTGTAAAACGAGCTCTATATTTTTTTAATTAACCTTCTTGAAATCTTATCACTTATGTTATCTTTCTTTTACATTTGTTTCTGTATACCATTAGCACGATTTTGTGTGATTCTTAAACATTTCTCACCCAAATAGCAGTAAAAAGATAACTTGAAATCAATTATTCTTTTCAATTGCGTAGTGAGAAATGTTGTAAATTGCAAATAACGCCACAAATTTGTAGAAAAAATTCCCTTTAACACAAGATGAGAGGACAGTGACTCTTTTTCACCAAGATGGCAATACCCACTTCACAAAATACGTTTGAAAATCACTTTACTTCAGTGAGAAATGTAACCGAGAAATGATCCCGGGTAAAGCGCGTGACGAACTGAACTTGTCACGCCGTAGTCGCAGTGGCTCTGTCGCTTGCGTTATTTACAATGAACTTGGCAAAGCCGCGACCACATGGGATCAACTCCTGCTGCTCCTCCTGTGGTATTTGATTCCAAAAGTGGTAAAACACCCACATTCATCATGCGGTTGTTGAGGCTGTCGACGGCGCCAGCGTTAATCAAAACCAAAGGTGCGTCAGAAGCGGAGAAAAATGGCGTGTCTTTGGTCAGCTCCAAATCTCGGCTACATACTGATAAAGGAAAACAACATAATTTATATAAGCCAGCTTCACACCTCAGAAATGTCATGTTTCGTAAAGTTTAAAGCTTAGTTTTCTACCAAAGAGGTTTTCAGACAACCCTGGCCAGAACTCTTGGGACAAAGAGGTAATAAACCCGTAAAAATGACGTATTTTCCCCCTCCCCCCCTTCCCCCGATGCAATGTTGATGTCAGGCGTTCAGTCATTTTCAGTAGACTCAACATTGCTTGGGGGAAGGGGGGGACAAAGGAAATAGTTTACTACCAACATTGAAAACCTTTTTAAGAGGTGGATTCAGAGTTTATTTAACAAAGTGCATTTTCTCTCTTAAGTTTCATAACTGTCCCATAATGTTTTGACCAGGGTTGTAGGTACGAGCTGCACCTCAAGGCAGTGGGGGAACAAAATGCAAGTTAAAACCTGGTCATGCTGAACCACAAACGTTTAAACGTCTGAAACACTCCATGGTGACCATCAAAAATAAACATGAATTGTGTTGTGCCCAAACGATTGTCACAGCCAAAGCGAAAGTGGACGGCCACACCAATTGGCAAGGTTTCAAAAAAGGCCGCGCCATCCAAAAGTCCGAGGCTGTTGATCTCCATTTTGAAGCCAACGTCCCGTTGGGGTCTGAACTTAAAAAATTTGCCCTGGCTCTGTCACTTCAAAATTATCAATTGATGCTCAATGATGAGACCCATAGCTACTGTGTGGATGCGTTTGGTCCTCCCAAGGACAAGCAATTGGTGCTCCTATACAATAATCAGCACTATGATGTCATCACAATGCTGCCTGGCTTTTTTGGTACCAACTATTTCTGCGGGCGTTGTTTCGAACCGTACGATCACAAAGGTGAACAGGCCTGTAGCAATAATCCAGACTACTGTCCAGCCTGTCTGCAAAACTTCTGCTCCGACAACCAGGAAGCCAAAGGTCAGAGGCGTTCAGCCTCTCTTCCATGTGACAGGGGAGCAAGTCTTACAAGGGCACTGTAGCAGATACAAAAAATGTCAGCGTGTGTACGCAGAGATGTAAATGTCCCACATGTCAAAAATTAATGGTGGGTCTTAAAGGGAAGTTTGGAGAGCACTCAAGAAGCTAGAGTTGTCCTCGGCTATCGCCTCGAGTAACTCTTACGCTTCTTGAGTGCTCTCCAAACTTCCTACGTGCATCCATAACTCGATAGTGCACAGCTAAAAGCATGAACCAATTGTTAATTAGTGGTCACTGCATTTAGAACCAAGGCAAACGGATGGCGGACGGGGAGAGCATGCAAGGCGCGGAAGAGGAGGAGGTGCAGGAGGAGACCATGCAAGGCGCAGAAGAGGAGGAGAGCGTGCAAAGCGCAGAAGAGGACGAGGTGCAGGAGGAGAGCATGCAAGGCGCAGAAGAGGAGAAGAGCGTGCACACAAGGACATTTCTCACAAGGACATTTCCCAGTACTTCGGTATTGCGAAATGTACCGTCCTCCTGCCCTATGAGCTCTACCATCCAGTTTTACCGCTACACCTCAGTGACAAGCTGACCTTCCCACTCTGTCGCACTTGTGTCGAAGAGGAGATGAGCAAAGAAGTGATGCTGAACCGAAGTTATGTCTGTACACACCCTTCAGCAGCGTCAAATCTTGGGAATCTGGTGCACACCGGAACTACAAGAAGCGGTGAAACATGGTTATGAAATTCTTCACATTCATGAAGTCTGGAATTTCCTGGAAGAGCAACAAAAAGGTTTGTTTGCTGACTACGTCAATATGTGGCTACAAATAAAGGAAGAAGCGAGTGGCTGGCCAGAGCATGTGGGCAACAATCCTGACAAACAACAAGAGCATGTCGCCAAGTACTATGAGAAAGAAGAAATTCGGCTAGATCCAACTTAGATCGAAAAAAATCCTGGTTTGTGAATCCTAGCCAAGATGATGTTAAATTCTATGTGGGGCAAGTTCGGGCAGAAACCTAACAAGACCCAAGTCAAAGAGCAGCAGGGTGTTGAGGTCCATTACAAACATCCGCTTCAAGAACGCCTAAACTGAACATTTTCATTACCTGCTTCACGACCTGTTAGGCCTGCCTTAAGCTCTATTGACAGCTCAACGATTTGAAGGAACGTGTCCTCTACTTTGACACTGACAGTGTGATTTTCAAAACCTCACTGGGTCAAACAAAACCAGAGCTTGGTGAGTACCTTGGAGATTTTAAGAATGAATTGAACAAGGGCAACACCGTCGTGGAATTTGCCTCTGGGGGACCCAAGAATTATGGCTATCAGACCCGTCAAGGCAAACAAGAATGTAAAGTCCAAGGCATCTCACTGAACAGCAAAGGCAGCAAACAGCTTAACTTTCCAATCCTGAGACAAAACGTACTCGACAAAATCCAAAGACCGCTGGCCGAAGCTTGCCAAACCACTGTCATCGAACCCTATCACATCAATAGTCAAGTTAAGGATTACATCATTCAGACAGAAGAGCAGACAAAGAACTATCAACTCGTTTATTCAAAACGAGTCATTGACCCTGAAACCTATATGACCTACCCATATGGATATAATGCCGCCTTTGATGACCAGGATATGGACAATATTGACACTTTATTAGTTTTGTAATCAGAAAGAACTGTCCTTCTTCTACTTGCAAGTAATGTCTTTGGTCTAAGCCATATTCATATATTCATAGGTTTTTAAAGCTTTTTCAAGACATTCTAAATGAGTCCTTTGTAGCCTTCTTTTACTAATAGGCAATAGGGCATTGAAAACGACAATCTCGATATAGTCTTGGGTTTTTCCCTTATTCACGAACTGTTGTCTTTTTCACGGGACGGTCTAAGGCATATCAATGATGATTAGCTATGTCTTTTCTATAAAATCAATCTTTTTATTACTTTAAAACCTGCTTTTTCGCTTGTTTTCTATGAAATTCATCTTTCTCATGCTGTTTTTTTATAAAATGGATCTTTTTTGAACAGTTTGTAAATAGAATTTACAAAATCAGGCTTTTTATTATTACAAATCATTCTTTTTCTATAAAATTATAACTAGATAGAGAATGTAGGAGTTGGTTCAGCTGGATTATAATCTGTCAGTGGGTTATTAGCTTTAGCCTGTCCCACCACACATGCCACGGTATCTGTCATAGAATGTCTTTTTTTATAAAATTCATGTTTCTATAAAATTGTTTGTAAATAGAATTTATCGCTCTAAGCTTAGAACAATAAGACACACATGTAATTTTCAACTTTTTAATTAATGTAATAAAAAATTTACAAAAAATCTGCTGCTTGGAGTAGTTTGAATGCTAGTCTGCTGGGGGGTTCATTGATCCATTGAAAGAGTTTACAACTACGCTTTGGACATTTTAAATACAAGCGACCGGGATTTTTCTCTGACTTGGACATGACTAAGATCATAGACAAATCACAGGCACATTTAAATTTTTCCGGAGGAATCTGAACATAGCAGGGGTGGGTTTGTTCGTCCACAGCTTTCAAGTACTGTGCCAGGTCTTCTTTGCTGCTTGTGATGTAACATTTTGTGTTGAAGCAGGTCATAGGACAGCGGTAATAGTCAAATACACTTCCATCTTCATGTTGGATAGAACCAAATGTCATGTCCACCAAACAGCACAGGCACTGGGGCTCTGTTTTGATGGGGGGTCTGGGTATAGAATCCAGAAAGGTGTCGACATCAAACTCAATGTGCTCTGATGTTTCCACAGGCTCCACTTTGATACAGTCTATAAAACAAAAACAGAGTAACATGTCACACACATGTTGCTGTATTTTAAGTCGACGAGGCGTTAATTTTCTTTGCAAATGTCTCGGATGCATGTTTAGTTTTTAAAGGCGACGTTTCTTGTAAAAGGCACTGCTAGGACGTCCTTTGAGTAAAACCATCTTTTGTTTTTCTCCCGCTTTCATTAAAACAATGTTGTCAAACGGACTGTACCTTTGGGTAATTCCAATGCTAAGTTCTTTCTAGCTTTCTTCTTGGATACTTCGCGCACTTTTTTTGACGCCTTACGTTTTCTTTTCTTGTCAGCTGCCAAGTCCTCGTAGCTGTCAGTAGGATTAACAATACATGGGTCGTTTTTTACAGGTTTTGCCTCTGGGAGAGTGACAGGTTGTTCTTCTGCCATCTTTTGAAAAACTCTTAAGGCTCTGACTAGACTTGATATCCGAACTGATAAACTTTGCAAAGAACCAGCCTTTAAGTAGCTCTTACCCCACGCTCAAACTCGTTTCTGATTGGTTAATAAAACAAGGCATGTTTAGACAAGGTCGCTTCTTCTGATTACTTAATGGTTTAAAAAAAAGAACCCACGCTCAAACTTGTTTCTGATTGGTTAAAAAAGCAAGGCATGTTTAGACAAGGTAACTTACACTGATCACTGATTGGCTGTTTTAGAGTATATTACAAATGCCATCCGACTAAAATTTTAGTTGGACCATGAAAGCTTGGCAGTTGACTAGACTCGCTGTGAATTATTTGAAAGCTGTTGTGAGTGCTGTAGAATGAATGCAACTTGACAGTTACGGGATTGAACCTAATTTTCAAGACATCGAAGAGGCTTTGGAGGCATTCTTGTTACATATTCAACTAGCAATATGAATGTTTACACGAACAGCAATCAGGTGAGGGAGTTGATTGCCAGCCAGACCAACATTGATGGAAAACCGTTTGACAATCACGTGCCTGAAGACAAGCATGTCAAGGTATTTCTATTGGATGATCACCTCCTCCAACTACAGCAACTCGTGAGCAGTTACAGCAAGAAACAATGTTTACACGAAACCATGTTGCTGCGACGTAGACCTGATTGGGGAGGTATGATACTGGAAATGGTCAAATATAACGAGCACGTCTGTTTGACCAGCAGTGGTACCGTGTGCAGTACAATCCTGAAACCTATTACTTCAAGTTCAAACCCTGTGACACGCCCAACCTAGTCGCCAGACACAGCTGTATTCTAACCAACTGCTCACTCCTGCTGAAAGAAGAACAACAAGCTATCCAAACGTTGTTGAAACCCTGGATCTTCGGAGAACAGCTCGCTGAACGATTGTTAGAAGTCAATGTCATAACAAACCCAAAGTTTTTGACTCGAGCCGGAGGCGAGTATGAGAAACTGTGTTTAAACTTAGAACGGGTCACGCTTGGTCTATTCCATGAATGCGATTGTTGGAGGAATCAGTTTTTCTCTCATAATTATGTAAACTAGCTTATATGTCTGCAAACTATTTACAAACAGGAATGTTGTAATGTCCATCTTCTAAGATATATCTCTTGTCATCATAAGGACTCAGGGTTGTTTTGGGTTCCATCAAAAAGCTATACATTTTAGCTCTTAAACCAATAAACTCCCACCATCTCATCGGGGGAGTGGTTTCTTTTCATGACTCTGTTGATCAGGAATTTCTGTTTTGATACTGCTGACTCGACCGCCTCGTCAAAATCCATGTCATCTTCCTCAATAAAGCATTGAAAGTATGAGACAATGTAACCATGTAATTAGTGTGAGCAAATAAAGTTCAAGTTCCAATAAAAATTGTTTCATTCTGTAATCCTGTTTGATGAGTGTGATTGGTCTGTGCTAGTGGCAAAGTGTAAGATTATCAGTCAAAGACACGGGTTAGGGAATAGAGATTCCCACAGACAATGCCTCTGATCTTGTAGAGGTATTTGATGAAGTACAAGTGGACAAAAATGTATTTCGATTTGTGGTCTATATATTATGGTTAAAAAGTCAATCCGATGCATTTGCGAAAGCTGTGTATACCTACATGTTTAGAAGTGATCTCTGGGAAGATTGTACTTTTAAAGTTTGGATGTTATGAAAGAAAAGAAAACAGATGAAGTCCTATTGGAACAGTATCATGATCCGGAAAACCCTGAGAATTATGGAGTGTGTCATGCTTTGCAAAAAGTCAAGGCATTAGTGAGTAAAAAGCGAAAGTCATTTTGGAAAACGATTTGGGCTATACGCTACACAAGCCAACAAAACGCAAGTTTCCTACCCTCCCCTGTCAAAGTTTTTAACATAGACGAACAGTGGGTAGGTGATCTTATTGAGGTTATTAACATATCAAAACAAAACAGAGGCTACAAGTATCTACTGATGGACATGGATGTCTTCTCCAAGTATGCGTAGGTCAAACCCTTAAAAAACAAGACAGGACAAGTTTAATGTATTGTTGGTCGTAAAATAGCGGTACATGCGCTGTTTGAGTGTATGATTAAATCTCACGACCACGCTTACCTTCGTATCCCCATTGGTAGAAAAATGATGTATATCA
>JAHPZR010000919.1:0-16245 GCA_019787425.1 Platygyra sinensis | reverse complement strand
CTGGGACCGAGGTTGATGTTTAGCTTGAGCAGGGTCTGAGAGTAATAAGCGCACTGAACAAAAGCAAAATTCACTCGGAAAGGAGGTGACAAGTTCGCGTCTCATATGTTTTGTTATCATCTGTGTTTGCTTCAGGGAGCCTGGACAGGTTTAGAGTATGAGTTTGCGCAGCTGTGTTTGAGCGAAAATTTGATCACTACAGCACTCAAAGGTAAGATCGGTTCCTTTGGTAACGCCACCGTTTGATCTTACTTTGTTTGTCACATTTTGACGTTACTAGGTTGGTTTTCCTGTTGGGTGTGAAGATATCAAGATACTTCTCGACCGAAACATCACACGTGTGTATTAAGTCTCTTTGATTGGCAACCACTATTTGGAAGACCAAGAGAAAGAGATTCCCACTGTTACGATAAAGTTAAAACACGCGAAGATTGGGGAGAGAAAATCTTGCATGTCTTCTTTCTTCCCTTTGGAGAAAGTCACAATTTATTAAAAGTTTTTTTTTTCTAGCAGCTGTAAAATACTCATTACTACCTGATGTCGTTTGTGTTTGAAATATGTTAGGTTTAAACTTTAGTTGTCAGGCTATTAAGGTGTGCTAGCAACTTGGTTTCCACATTTCCCCAACTTTCCTCCTTCAGTCCCTCAATTCCCCCATTGCCCCTTCCCCCTGTCCCCCAGTTCCCTTTGCTTTTTATATACTTCCCTCAATTTCCCCCATGTCGTAGTCCTCTCCGTGCCTTTTCTTTTCCTCTTCTCCTCCCTACGTTTGCCTTCCCCTAAAAACGCTACAAGGCGTCAAGTTAACTCTTTGCCATTATGTCGTTTCAGTTACAATTTCATTAGTTTTCTTTCTTTTTAGTTTTGACCGATACACGGGAGAAGTATGACGGAACTCGTCGAAGCCCGTGGAACGAAATCGAGTGCGGAGACCATTATGTCCGACCCATGGCTGCGTTTTTGTTCTTCGAGTTGGCGTCTGGTCAGGTAGGTTATTGAAACACCTGTAGAAACTTTTGCAGGGTGCCACAGGTCAGAGGAAAAATTCCTCAAGTTCAGTGAAAATTGAGTGAGAATTTTATAGTGAGTCAGGGAAAATGAAAATAATTTAGCACTGCTGATTTAACACCATAGACGGTTGCAAGAAACTTTTGGGGTCACTGTGATCTTAACGATGTTTTACCGAAACGAAGAGCAAAAATTTGTTGAAAACTTGTCAAGACGGCTCTAAGAAGGAGGGTAGAGGGAGGGGGGGGGGATGTTAGAAGGTGCTACTATATCTGACATTTTGAATATATTTTGTGAGAGAAATTAAGTTATTTTAGACTAAAATTGGCTCCTTTTTCGCTCAGGCCGTCGTGCGTGACGTGAAAGAAAATGGTACTGCGAAATCCTGGGGTGAGAGACATGCGTGTGCTTCTCGCCCCCAGGATTTCACGCGGCCATCTTTTCCTCGAGGTTTTTTTCACGCCACGCACTACAGACCAAGGGAAAAAGGGACAATTCATAATGCAACCTCATTTTTATCAGAGAGAAGTCAGGGAATTTTGAAAAGTAATGTCTGTGTCAACCATGTTTCATTACATTACAGCTTTTTTTTTTCATTTGAATTGTCATTTCCCAGACTTGGCGTTTAATGGAGGTTGGTAACCCTGTGATCAGCCTGGGATTTGCTCCACGAATCAACCCGTCGGACTTCTGTGGTTTCTTCATCACCGGGACAGCCTGGGGCCAGTTTAAACAGAAAGGAGATGCTGAAATGCAAAATGGAACGGCTGAGGTTAGTTAATGAAGCATCTTAATAGGCCATTGTTAGAGTTCTCTTGTGCCTCTGTTTCAAAACGAGTCTAAGTGCGAAACCTTTCATATGAAAATAAGTTCTGCATGCAGTTCCATTTTCATGCAAATCAAAGTCATTTTCGTAAGAATGGTTTCGCACTTAGACTCGCCTTGAAACAGAGGCACAAGGGAACTCTGGAATGGGCTATTGACGTGAATTTTTTTCTTCTTATGGCTGTTATTTCCCGATAGTCCTTTAGCAAGAGTTAGTCACATGACCGATGATTTCTAAACTTTTAGCTACAGCTATGTGAATGAGCATGTTTGAAATAGCCAGAACACCAATTTTAAGACCAATGCCTTTTAAGGTTGAAATTTATTTGTTTTGTACTTATTTACCGCACATATCACAAGATCTCATGGCGGTTTACAATTCTGCTATTGGTTGAGATCGAACGTCCATATTTTATCTCACTCACCCACCCAACCCATGCATGATATGTTAGATGAAATCAGAGTTAAATGTTCTTTCAATTTCTGATAGCATTATGCCTTACCAATGACTGAATCAGTGTGCTCTTGAACTTGAACCAGCGGCTAACAGTCCGGTTTCGAATTCGCCATGACCGCTGAATAAATGCACTGATAATGCATTTGTACAGGGTTAGCCTCGACCTTAAGTAAAATATGCACAAATTCCAGCTTTCAGATGCCCTGTTTACAGCTCTGTGTGTTGTTTAATTTTCAAATTTGTGGCACCTTCCCGCCAGTATTTATGAATATTTTTTTCATGTCGAGGCTAACCCTGTACAAATGCTTTGTCACTGCTTCTATTCAGCGGCCATGGCGAATTCGAAACTGGACTATTCTTGGGATGTCTTGTTTGATTTTTTTTTTTTTAACTTCCTAGCTGAATGTACATCATGGAGAACTTCAATTGTCACAGTTAACTCTACAGTCACGTGCTACCTCCGCTGTAGTGCGCAAGAGCGAAGGCAGTAAACCGCTGGACACGACAACCGCAACGGTAATTCAGTAAAGTTCGTCACGATACTATAACAATCACGGAAAAAAATACAATTTGTAGGAAATCGTATGTACATTACAGGGTTGCCACCGATCAGTAAATGGTCAAGGGACAAAATTATTCAATGTCAGGGAAAAGTCAGGGAAGTATATTTTGAGTCAGGAAAAATTGATATTCTGAAGAAAAGTCAGGGAAAATTAAAATAATTGAATACGGTCGATTCATTAGCACTGAAGGCTGCAGGAAATGTTTGAGGTCACTGTGGTCTCAACGATATTTTTCTTTACCGAAGAAGGAAAGTGGATTTAAACTTGTCACTCCTAATGAACAAGTAGAAAAAGAAGGCGCTACTGGAACTGACATTTTGCATTTCTTTGGTCAGGGGAATTTTCTTCTTATCAGGGAAAAATCAGGGAATTTTTGAAAAAGAACGCCTGTGGCATCTATACAGTAGTTTTGGTGTTTTTTGTTCGGTCAAGTGTCTTGGTTTTCAACATTTTTTTCTTTTTAATTAGGAGGCTGGAAAACTCACAATTAAGTTCAACGATGAAGTCTCCCTGATAACTGGAGAATGCCTATTGATAACACTTTCGGGTAAGTGTCAATGTAATCAATAAACATGTAGGATTTTATTTTAATACTGCATTTCTCGATTCTTGGCATCAATCCTCCGAGTACTGAAACTTCTTCATTTGTGTATGGTGAACAAGTTTACCCCGTCAGCTTCTCAGGGAAAGAAAAGCGTTTTACATTAAACATGTTGTTAAGTCTATTCCTGCCATCTTTATTCTGCCTGGTTGTGTTTTACATACTAGTTATTCAACGCTTTCGAGTGGTATACCATGGTATATCCCACGAGACACTTGTATTTTCTCGGTTTATAGACGAGTAAGTGTACACCAAGAAAATGCAAGTTAACAGTCGGATATTCCATGAAATACCACAAGAGTGTTTAATGACTATTTTATACCATTACACAGGAAATACTGTCACAGTGAGTGGGCCATCAAAATCACTGCAACGTATGATGGGAAAGTTGGGTGTGATAGTCAATACCCTCCAACCTCGTTCCCAGGGTCTCTCATCTTACCGCCCCCTGAGGCCTCAGGGGGCGGTAAGATGAGAGACCCTGGGAACGAGGTTGAATACCCTCGACTACACAACGTCCTTCCTGTATTCTGATTGGCTGCATTTCCTTTGCCGTAGTATAAATAGAAAAATCCCCGAAATGAGGCTAAGTTTCTTGTTGTTTCATTTGACTAAAGTTTATGTGAAAGTCATACGAAGAAAAAGCTTTCCTTTTTCGCGAGTCTGTGATTGTGGGGGACTTGGTACAAATTTGCACTTTTGGCGCTTTTGTGCAAACGCCAGATGCGAATACAACTTCACCTGCCTAACCTCGCCCTCCCTCCCCCCCTCCCCCCCCCCCCCCCCCCCCCCAATGCAATCTTGAAAACTACTACCTGCAATTTCGTCTGATTTTCAACACTGTATTGGGTGGGGAGGGGGAACAGTAATGCGTTTTTAGAAGGAAAGCTGTGCTTTTTTCAAACTTCAGTAGCAAACACACACAATTCGTTAAATTACGTAAGTGTCCCAAGGACTTTTGTCCAGTTCACGATTGTAGTTCACACTAACGATATAACTACATAAACAGAACGGCGTACGGAGGAAGTTTGTAGTGTGAACATCCTGACAATGGTATAATAGCAACATAACTGCATGAATATAATGACATATGGAAGCAAACGGATATTTTGGTTATATTGCACTGTATATTATAAATCTTTTTAAATTTTATCATATGTAAAGCGCATTTTATCATATTTACATGGACAATGTGCTATAAAAAGTTTTAAGTAGCTCTTACTAACTGAGTTGGAGGTCTGTACCGTAAGTTACGGACTGAGTTTTTTCTCCTTCTTCACGAAGCGGAGGAAAAAACGAGGATCCGTAACTTAAAATGCAGACCGAGAAGACGAGGTTAGTAAGATATTTATTACATCCCTGTTGTGTTTCTGACGGGTTGGGGAACGATTTCCATTCATGAAGAACGGCTTCAAATTTCTGAAGCTGGTCGAAAGCAAAACGAATCAATTTGAAATCGTTTTTAAGTCGTTAGCCCGTTTTAGTACACAATTTAGAGTAAAAGGAAGTTTTAAACTTTTATTTGCTATGTCACTTCGAAAATTTGGTGATATATCACACAACTGTTTGGCAACAAAAAAACTTTCAATTTAAGTGGGCCGTACAGTAGAGTACGGCCCGCTAAATTAAACACAGCGTACGTACTAAGAGAAATAATAAATTCTTATTATATGTTATTATTTCTCTTTGTCCTTGTTCACATTACCGACATAAGCGATTATTACGTTGCCATTACACTGTTATGTCTCTAGTGTCAACTAGGCCTTATACTAACAGTGGCTAATAAAACTTCTTCTCTGTCTTCTTGTTTTGTCTCCCAACAGCTTGAGTTTGGAAAATTTGAAGATTGCCAGCTTTTGAAGTGGGATAGAGAATCAATATCTTGTAGAAATATTCGTCAATACTGAGCATTCAGTTAAAGTAACGTTGTTTAGGACTGTGAAGCCAAGCACTCACGTAAAAAACGTTGAAGGAGCTCATTCATGGTATTTTGAATTATTGTGACCACGTACAAAATTACCTATAAACCAGTGAAGGAAGCCTGAAATTAGCGTTTACTTTGGTAGAAAAACACAATAGAGATAATAATAAACCATAAAGGAACAAGGATGGTTAAGGATGGAGAAGATTAACACGGATTACAAACGACGACTGCAAAAAATTTAGGCTTAACTTTCCAACATGGTCAAACTGTGACATAGTTCCTTCAGAAAGGTGCCTTTATATACCTTAAACTTTAAATCTAAACTGTAAATTACATGTAACTTTAAATTTGTACAGTTGAATACAGAAACCTTATTAGCTCCTCGTTAATAACAGCCATCTTGTCTTTTGGTCCAAATAAAACGCTTTCAACAGTCATCTTTCTAGTTTAGACTACTGCCGAGGACTGTTTCGTTGTCTGAACTGTGCTCAACGAATTGATTACCGCGCACTCGGCAGTAGTCGGAAGCTGGGAGGAGCCGCCGAACATTTTATTCACGGTAGGGAAAAATGCATTCGTTGGTTGAGCTTTGAATTTTAGAGTCCACGTGTTATTGAAAGGCGCAGTAAAACGAAGACGAGAAATTTGGTCAAAAGTGTCAATGGTATTGCTTAGTGCATTTGTAGAAAATTATTTTTTCAAAATGATACGATTGAAGTGGGATAGAGAATCAGTATCCTGTAGAAATATTAGTCAATAGCATTCAGTTAAAGTAACGTTGTTTAGGACCGTGAAGCCAAGCACACACATAAAAACGTTAAAAGAGCTCATTCATAGTATTTTGAATTATTGTGACCACGTACAAAATTGCCTATAAACTAGTAAAAGGAAGCCTGAAATTAGCGTTTACTTAGAAAAATACAATGGCGATATTAATAAACCATAAAGGAACAAGGATGGTTAAGGATGGAGAAGATTATTGGAAAGTGCGATACGATTGATGATCGAGAAAATTGAAGCAAAAGATTGTTATCCGATTCCCAGACACTCTTAAAAGATTACTTCCCTCATGATTCTTTCATGAATCATTACTTTTAATTGCAACTATAGCTTATTATGAATAAGTATGTGAGGCGAAACTATTTTCCATCTACTGGAGCAATATTCAATTGAGTGTTGTAAATCCAAACCCAACCAATTATTTAACAATTAGACTACTCAGCCAATCTCAAAGCGTAGTAAAACCACAACCAAACCAACTACTTACCAATTAGACTATTCAACCAATCTAAAACCATGATAAAACCAAACCCAAACCAACTGCCTGAGTACACCCCACACTCATTTGAAAACCGCTCTATTTGCAACCAAGAGTAAAGCCTTCAAAACGTTCGTGAAGGTTCATTTTAATTTAAGGATCATTGGTCAACAAGTGTCAAAGAAGCAACGGACTTTCGATGATGGATGTTTAGACAAATTTGATTTGCATTAGCGTGTAGGAACAAAACTGCAACAACTGAATCAAAGGCATTGTGTAGTGGATATCATAACGTAATATGACGTATTAGTTTCACTTGAATGATAAAATAAACTCTCTTCATTTATTTGTACTGAATATATTTACGTATTCCATTCCCGATCGCAGAAATAAGTGCTTGTATCGTACGGCGAATTGGTCCACGGCGAAAGGGTGAATTGTGATCGGTTCCCTGAGCGGTTTGAATTTTGCGATACAAAACATGGCACACTGAAAAGAAAACAGTTTCTCCTTAAGTAACAATACTTTCCCTTCATGTATAGAGCATAATAAGCTCTTAATAACCGGGTGCGAGGGCCGTACTGGGGAAATTGGCCCGGGCTTCTGGCCGTTAACGAGCGCCGGGTTCTAAATGGAAAGTGCGAAGTCAGTAAGCTTCACTTTAGGTGGCTGAAAAGAGTTTCCACCACTTAGATTTTGATGGATCGTTAAAACAATTCGTTATCACTTGATGCTACAATCATGTATCAAAAAAACTGCCCAATCATTGGTGAACACGTTATCATTTTCGTGACACGATAGGTTACCATAGCAACAGTATGATCTACTAGAAACACCCTTAAGGTGGGGGTTAACATGAAAGCCGTATTTTGGCTGGGTATTGTGGCTTCAACACAAACATCTCGTTCACTTTTCAAGCAATCAAAAATATCTGCTCATCCCACATATCTACGTTTTGGGCTGTAAATATTTTGGTGAATTTTGGGTATATTTGGGGATAAATATTTTTTCTTAAAGGATTAGTAAAATTAATGGTAATAGGAAATTTGGAAGATTTGATGTTTTTTTAAAAAAAAATAGAATTTGAAGTTAAAAATTGGTAGACCTACACCAAACACTTGTCCACCAACCTGGGGAGCCCTTTCGGGGGCAATCAACTGTCTGGTGGTGTTCCAAAACATTTTTCTTTACTTTTAATTCCTCTTTAAACTTTCTAAAGTTTTACTTAACCCTTCCAAGTCTTTTCTTTTAAATTATCGTTCGCCGGCGATAATTACAGCTTTATGGACTGGCGCGGTCAATTTTTTTAACATTATCAAATTTTAATAAGCATGTTGAGACTCTATTTTTAACAAAGTTAAAAAGAATTCTGTACATAGCGTTACAGCCACCTTAAATTTTCAAAACTTAAGGATGGCTCTGAGCAGTATTTACAGATTTCTTGAAAACTCTCCCAAAATTTGCGTCTTATCATGCTTATTAATATTTGACAATAATGAAAAATTTCACCGCGCCTTTTGCTGAATTGTAAGCCCTTAAAGCTGTCACTAGGGGTGGTTTTAACAGGTCATACTGTTGCTATGGTAACCTCTTGTGCCACGAAAATGATAACGTGTTCATCAATGACTGGACAGTTTTCGTCTGTAAATGATTTACTTGTTACTGTTCAAGCCTTCTGCGCAGACATTCTTTGGCTCGTCACGCAATCGGTGGAGAAAGATTGCGTGACGATCCCAAAGAGTGTCTTCCCCTGTGCACTCCTTTTCCTTCAGCGTCTTTTGGCTATTTCTTAAGTGATACTTTGTGAAATAGAGATAATTACTTAGTGTCACAAAATCGAACTTTGCGAAATCCTGCAGTTATACTTATAAAAGAACTGAGAGGACTAATGAAACAGACCAAAAGTGTCAGTGTCATGCAAGAGAAAAGTGAATAGTCAGCAAGGTTCGTGAGCAGAGTCATCCAACGATAATAGTAGATCACACAAACGCATTTTCATTTTGACAGATAGTCATATTCACACAAGCCAATGAGTCTAATTAAGGCAAATCTGCAAAGTATTTTTGGAATAAAGCTTGTTTTGAAGTGAAGTCAAATTACAAACTGACCGCAAGGATATACCAGGTGAGCCTTTGTTAGCGAACCAATCAAATGCTTTGGTTTAAATGCTACGCTTGCTACACCTTTTAACAGATTGACCAATAAGAATGCTCTTCGCTCAAAGAGCACTGAGCTGTAGCCTCCCACGCAGACGCTCTTAGGGTTCGCGAGACGCTAAGAGTAGCTGTAGTGCTGACTCATCTTGAAGGGAAGAAAAGGGTCCAGTTTGCTGTTGACTTTCTTCGCCTCCTGCCACGGATCAGAAGCAACAACACCTAGATGGATGATCCAACGATAAGTGAAAGCGTGGATTTTGCTAAATTTTGCGATTCAATTGAACGCGATATTGCAGAGAGGGATGATATCGATTGGAAAGCGATGGAAAAGAAATTCCTTGAGTTCAAGAAATCAGTTCAAGATGCGCGTCTGAAATCAGCTTCGTCGCCATCGTACTTCATCATGACAATCAACATGAACAGTCCAGAATCAGGAATTACTGAGAAGCGGCGGAGGTTCCTATCAATTGTCATGCGGTCATTCTTCTCTTCCATTATATTTTTCAAAGAACTTCCCGGATGTTTCGGAAAAAAAAGGGGTCGAAGAGTGCGGCACGTTAGGGTATGATCATGTACCAAATGAAAAACAATCTGCTGTTTTATGGCGAAAGGAAGACTTCGATGGAGAAACCGAGGGTTTCAAGACTTCGGACACATGGATTAGGGAATTCAGAAACAGCCTGGGGTCTGGCACAGATAATCTCCTATCCAGGATTGCAATGGTCAAATTGACGTCGAAGGCGAGCAAAGAATCTCTACTCGCAGTTTCATGGTACGGGCCTCACAAATTAAATGACGACGGAAAATTTCTCGAGTTCAAAAGTCTCACTACCCTTCTCACTTAAGTAATTAAAAAAGGATACCTCCTTATATCATTGATGGCGATTTTAATTTAAATCTGCTATCACGAGGCATCAAACTACCTAATGATGTGGTCGTCCCAAGTTACGAATTGAGCCCTCATCAAAAGGCCCGGCAGCAAAAGTCAAGCAAGTACATACCTTTTAAGGACACTTTCGTGTTCCACCCTAGGATGAGGAAATTAAAAGTGCATCATGTAAGGCCCTTCCTCTTTAAAGATGAAGGATCGGCAACCAGTGACTTTAGCAAAGACGAACAAGCAAAAGGTGAGGGAGAAATGGCAGAAGCAACCGATACACCAGCACGACCAACAGACATGTTGGACCACGATCCTATCATTGGTGTTATTCAATTTACTTCTTCCACTGTACTCAAAACCT
The DNA here is from genome assembly GCA_019787425.1 of Platygyra sinensis. NCBI lineage: Eukaryota > Metazoa > Cnidaria > Anthozoa > Scleractinia > Merulinidae > Platygyra > Platygyra sinensis. The sequence continues at coordinate 6,212 of JAHPZR010000919.1, read as the reverse complement.
ATCGAAGGATTTCAAACAAGGGGCAATTGCCGATGCCGAACAGCATGAGCTTTCTCATCAGCGACGAAGGACTGATTGATTTGCATTTCTTGTAATCTGATTCAGTTGCACTATTGTTAGTGTTGTAGAACAGAATCCGTGTTCTATCCTGATTTCTACTCGTTACTGTAGTTTGAAAATATTTTAGAACCTGGCTTATTTTAGAACCTGGCTTATTTTAGACATTTCGCATTTTCCGAACAGATACATCATAAACTTCTACAAACAGGATTTGAAGTACATTAAGTTTCTATAAGATTAGCCCCAATTCATCTGTTCTTAAGTCGAGAATTAATTAGTTATTCACAAAGAAACAGGAATCCAGGGATTTCGACAGTTTGTAGAGTAGCGGACATGTTGGAAAGCACCGGATGTGACATATTTTTGGCGCCGCAAGGCGCCTTTCGAGCGCTTAAAGCGCGAGCTAGCGCAAGCTACTTGGAGGGTCTGGGGGCATGCTACCCGGGAAATTTTTAAAAAAGAACACTCAGAAACGTTGTTTCCAGCGTTTCTGGAAACCAAGTATCAGTTTCCCAGGCAAGGCTGGAGTTCACTCAAATTCTCAAATTTTAAATGAAAATGGACAAATGGGGGAGGGGGGGGGGGGGATGACGACAACAGAATTTTTAGTTGTTTATTATTTCGAATTTATTTTTTATAGAATTTCAAAAAAGGCATAACTATTGTCAGCTTGATGATACAAATGGTTGACAGACCAAACACAACTCTTATCGGTCAAGATAAGGAAACTTTGACCGTCAGAGCTTTGCTATAAATGAGTTTTCTAAAGACCTGCCTTTTCTGTATGAAGGCAGGGGAGGGTCTTTGTAGATCTCTCTTAGTAGACGCTGGTTTCCTATTAAATGCCATTTACTCATAAGGATGTTTTTAAGATTAGGCACAGATGGGCGATATTCTGTAACAAACTTACGGCAAAATTCTTTTGCGTGTTTTTTGTTCGACCAACACGTGTATTGTGTTTTGCCTGGGGATTTCCCTTTCAACGTGGCCGAGCACGAATGAAAACGAAATGGTCACTTCAATTTCGTTGACTGAATGAAAAGGGAAAATTGAATATTCCACTCGATAAGAAAAGAAAAAAAAGTAACGTGACAGTTTTGAAGAATGTAATTGCAGTATTCTGTTATCCTCTAGTCAGTAAATTCGTGAGATACTTAAAAGTAAAAACAAATTATAATAATAAAATAATAAAAATCCCTCAAATATTGAAATCAAGGTACCGCATATGGAATGGAAAACAACCGGATGAAACGTTCGGCCTCCGGCCTCAAACGAAAACCCTGGGAATCTTGTCTGGATTATGAAGGGTCTCTGAAGAATTAGCAAAAAGCTTGAAGACTTAATTTAAATACTTATCTTTTAACTCCGTTTTTTTTGCTCAGTATACAGCACTCATTTCCGCTTACTTCAAGGGTCATCTCCATAAAATGTTTTGCCACATTTCCTCGTCTCTAAAGTAAAGTAAATCTCTCGTAAAGTGAGACGGTCGATAGTTTAAGATACTAAATAATTTATAGCGAACTAAAAACTATTACAACTTTACAGAGTTCACTTAGGCGAGTATTGATTCACTGAGGTTTTGATTCTTCATTTTGGCCATGACTGCCATTTTGCCTGGCGACTGTCACCTCTATGTGGGGTTGATTTTGACGTCAGAGCCCGCTCTTCGAGAGTCTATGTAGCAGTTTTCGTTCTTGTCTCTGCATCCTTATGGAGTATAGACACAACCAGATAGCCTTTATTAGTTGAAACTAGAGGCGTTTCAATCTTTTATTATTATTATTATTATTATTATTATTATTATTATTATTATTATTATTATTATTATTATTATTATTATTATTATTATTATACAACTTACATTGTTTTACTTACACTACTTACAATGTAAAAGAATACAACAAAACAGAACTCACATCATTTGCGAAAGAAAAGAAAAATTACAAAGAAAATATTAACAGTTACATAAGACAAAAAGGCTGAAAAGTGAGTGGGGTAGATAAAGGTAAAAGCTTGGGAAAAAAAACCCAGAGGTACAGCGTTTAGCAAGCTTGATTTCCAGAGGCTTAAGATCACGGTAAGGAGAGTAAAAGTATAGCCTGCGAGCAGGCTTACCTTTGGAGCCTGCCCGGAAACTATATAGCAATTATAGTGTATGAAGTATTTTGTGCCACTTCTGCTGAAATTTATTGTGGGAAACCGTGACAGTAGATATTTGTTTTTCAATCTCTAAGTTGTATTTCAGCTGTTGCGCATATTCCCTGATAGATGGAGAGATGTTCTTAAATTTACAGCAATAAATGTAATACCTTGCGAGGAGCAAACAGTGGCTTACTAAAATATCGTCTTTCTCTCCTTTAAAACCTAAACATTCATATATATCCAAAACGTGCGTGGCTGGTATCAAAAGAATTGAGATGAAAAAACATTGAACCCTTTCCCAAAAGGTTTTTATTACCGAGCATTCCCAGAAAAGATGGATTAATGTCTCCTTGTCTGTTTTGCACAGATAGCAAAGAGCAGTGTCTGAAATTCCTACTTTAGATAGAAAGGTATTCGTGGCTATACGTCTGTGGAGAAATTTGAACTGGAAGTTCCTTATCTTAGTGCTGATTGTACACAACCTTGGTAGTAAATAAATCGACCTCCAGTTCAAATCCTCTACCGCTTCAAGGCCACAGTCCTTTACCCATTTTTCTTGACTCTTTTGCGGACGAGTAGAATTTTTCCTTATAAGAATTTTATAAGCTAATTTAGTCGGCTTGGTTGCTGCAATCAGTTCTTGCACCGAAAACTCCTGAACTTTTTCATCTTGCGTCTTCAATTTCATAGACTTCAAAGCGCTCCTTATGGCCGAGGTCACTCCATAAAATTCAAGGAAAGAGGCAGATGAGCAATATTTCTCTCTAAACTCTCTATAAGTTATGATCGTAAAATCATCGTTAACAAGGTCTTTGATATTATGCGCACCAGCTTTGGCCCAGTGCTTATAGAAAACAGGCCTATTAGCAATTCTGACTAAAGAGTTATTCCATATCAAACTGCTACAAAAGTCGTGTTTGGAAAGGAACGAGTCTCTGAAATTGAAGTCCACCCAAAACTCGATAAGTTCTTGAAGGCAGTCATCCTTAATATCATATTTGGAGGCGTCTTTTTTCCCCAAGTTTCCAAGAAAAACTAATTTTCCTCCCCATTTTGAAAGATAAAAATCCCAAAAAACTTTCCATTTGGATTTACAATGGTCGGAAATGTACTTCACTATCCACGCGATCTTTAAAGACTTATTGAAAGCCATGATGTCCAACATTTTTTGGCCACCATCGCCATAGTCAGCAATCATTTCCGACCGTTTTATTTTGTCCCTTTTTCCATCCCAGAGGAATTTGAAGAACAAATCATTTATTTCTTTTAAAGAGTTAAAACATGTACGTAACGAGGACATGATATAGACCAATTGGGATGCAGCTAAAGTTTTTATAAGGGACTGTGCAATAATTATCTGGAGGGGGGGGGTTCTAAAATTAGCAAAGTAGGCCTTAAAATAAAGTTGCACCCCCCCTGAATTAAAGTTAAAATAACTTCTTGTCCACCCCCGTCTAGAGGGGAGATTACTTTCAACCCCCCCTCCCCAACCTCCGATCCTCCCTACATCCCTCTTTACCTTTACACTACTTCTGGTATGTCTGCATCATCAATAAATAAAACTTGGAAGCTGCGCTCCACATAATCGTCGCCTGATGAACCACCTTCATACTCGGTTGACTCCTCCTCAGAATCACTTGAGGTATCATCATGAGAACTGGAGGGCATGTTTTCATCATCATCTTCGATGTCTTCATCAAATGTTCTTGCTACAGAACCATCTGCATGCTTAAGTATTCGCTCAACTAATTGTGCCTTGTTTCCAGATACCATTAGACCTTCTTGCCTTAGATAGAGCCGAAGTTGCTTGTTAGTCAGTCTTTCAACATCGTCTCTGCTCTCCCAACAAATATCTTCTGGAATGGTGTTTCTTTCCAGATTTCTTTTGTCTGCTTTTAGAGCCAAGATTCCAAAAATTGATTTTGATTAGCTTACATGTAATATACATTATCTTGAGTCCATGGATTGAGATCAGACCTCTCAGTTTAACTTCTAACCCCCCCCTACAAATGTTTAAGAAATTACATCTTACCCCCCCTACCCTGCGCTTTGGTTTAAGTTCAGGCCCCCCTATTAATCTTAGAACCGCCCCCCCCCCCCTCCAGATATTATTGCACAGTCCCTAATTGTGATCTTCCAGGAAGCGTTAATCTCTTGTTTTGCCAATTGTTAAGAATACCTTCAACTTTGTGAACCTTGTCTTCATAGTTTATTTTCATTCCTTCATTTTGATCCGTGCAAAACCAAACACCTAACGCCTTAACTTTACCATCCGCCCATTTCAAGTCTTTTTCTGGGCAAGTAATTTGATTTGAACCTTTCTTTGATCCTATCCAGAGAGCTTCAGTTTTTTCACAGTTAACTCGCAGGCCAGACAGTTCACCGAAACTGTCTAACAAAGCAAACGACTTCTCAAGCGATGATTGTGAGCCATCTAATATCATCGTAGTGTCGTCCGCGTACTGACTTAATTTACACTCAATGTTTCCCACGGAGATTCCTTTTATCTCGTTATCTCCACGAATAGCCGTTGCTAACACCTCGGCACAGAGAATAAATAGGTAAGGCGAGAGCAGACAGCCCTGTCTTACTCCTCTACCTAAATGAAAGAAACCCCCAGACCATCCATTATTTATTATGCAGCTTTGGATATCAGAATAAAATAAATTAATCCAATTAATTAAAGAAAAACCAAAGCCAAAATGCTCTAGCGCTTTCCGCACGAAGGTCCATTCAATAGTATCGAATGCTTTTTCGAAATCGATGAAAAGAAGTAATCCAGGAATATCTTTCAAATGAGTATAGGAGATAACATTGTTGATCAAACAAATGTTTTCGGCAATAGAACGGCCTTTCATAAAACCGGTCTGATCGTGATCTATAAGATCCGGCAACACAGACTTAAGACGAGAAGCGATCGCTTTTGATGCAATTTTGTAATCACAGTTAAGTAAGGTTATGGGCCTCCAATTCTTCAATTCGTTTAATGCTTTGTCCTTTTTCGGGATCAAAGAAATGATACCCCTCCTCTGAGTTATAGCTAGATTTCCTTTATGATAGCTTTTATTAAGAGCACTTATAAGAAAAGTAGATACATCTTTCCAGAAAACTTTGTAGAATTCAGCAGGGAGACCGTCTGTACCAGGTGATTTACCGGATTCCATTGACTTGACAGCTTCGAAACATTCTCTTTCAGATAAGGGGCCCTCGCATTTTGCCTTATCAATTTCGTTGAGTTTGTGTGGGTGTTCATAACCAAAATTTTTTTTTTCCAAATCTTCTGTTATTTTGGTACTCTTGGTTGCGTAGAGATCACTATAAAAAGAATTACACTCTCTTAAAATATCTGAGTCATTTGTAAGATTTGCTCCATCTTTAGCCTTGATCTGCATTATTGTCTTTTTTTTGCAGTGGCGATTTTCAAGGTTCAGGAAATATTTGTTATTTTTCTCACCTTCATTATACCACTTCGCTTTGGATCTAATTATGGCTCCTTTTGTTTTGTATTCAATAATGTTTTCTAATTCCCTTTTCTTCACCCTCAATTGTTCAGCAAGAGCTTCTTTGTCATTGTTTATACAGCTCTCAAGTTGCCTTTCAAGAGCGAAAATATCATTTTCAATATCAGCTTCCTTGGTCTTCATTTTCTTTATTTTCGCCTTTGAGTATTTAATTGAAGTATCTCTAATTTGAAGCTTAATCATTTCCCATAACAGCACTTCGTCTACTGTTTCGTCACTTTCGTACTGGTTGACCGTTTCAAGAATTGTAGATTTAATTTTGTTTACGTAATCCATTTCCTCCAAGAGTGACGAGTTTAATTTCCAAAGACCTGGTCCTCTGGGATGGGTCTGGTAATTAATAACGATGTTGCATAAAGAATGGTCCGTTTTGTAGCCGAGAAGGATATCAGCTTTTAAAATTCTTCCAACGAGACTTACACTTACGAGGAAAAAGTCCAACCGACAATGTATTTCAGGCTTGTTTTGTCTCCATGTGTATCTTCTCCC
>JAHPZR010000918.1:32500-41224 GCA_019787425.1 Platygyra sinensis | reverse complement strand
TAAGCACTTAATGACTGGCCACAAGGGACACAGTGAGTTTTGTTTCCCCGAGACCCTCAATGTTCCCCGAGGCGAAGCCGAGGGGAACATTGAGGTCGAGGGGAAACAAAACTCACTGTGTCCCGACGGGCCAGTCATTAAGTGTTTTGTTATACCTCCCGACTCAAATATAGAAAAAGCTCCGAGAAAAAAAATGATTCGCTTGACGCCATTGCATACACTTGCAGCACTCGCAAAATTGAGCGGCTGCCAAAACCAACCTGTCCTATCGAAAAATCACGATAACAGTCTTTTTCTTTGCAGCTAACAAAAAATATAGACAGTACTAAAGTTGCTTTGGCGTCTTCTAATGCTTAACTCGAGCATTTTGAGTTTGATTTTATCACGAACAGCATATTTTGTTGTAAATTACAAAATACTTTCCTACCTGGCGACGGCGATCGACGAGCGAGTTGGCGAACGCGGGCAACCCATTTTTGACGCCAAACCAAATGCTTGGAGACACAAAACGTTCATATTTTCCCTTTTGTTAATCTGCACGATATGTTTTTGCGACAATAAATCCCTTTTCTTGAATAATGAATGCCGTCTCTAATGAGAAACGTTTTCCTACTTCAATGGCTTTTCGACATCAGGTCGACTGGTACACAAATTTCCCGCGGTTTCAAGGTGCACAACTTGATCACGTGCGAGTCCAAAGTTCAAGGTGTTGTTTCCCTAGGGCGTCATTGAGTTTTGTTCGCCCTAGGGCGTCATTGAGTTTTGACCAATGGCACGTGACACATTCTCCTCCAATCAGGAAACGTATTTGAGTTGGGAGGTATAACAACATTTTTTGATTGAACGGAAATTATAAAGTTGGACGGGGGAAGGGGACTGAGTTAAATTTTCGAACTGCACTGTCACCCAGGTGTCTGGTGTCAAAGTTTTCGTTAAAATGCATATAATCTAAACCATCTTACCTTTAGGTTTTTCGGAATGTGGACTTTTTTTTCGTATGGCAAACTTATGTTACCATTGTTTAAATCCATATAATAATTTTCAGCGCGCGCGATTGGCCTAAACACGTGACGAAATATGCCCCCGCTAAAACTGGGTAAAATAAAACAATTATTATTATTATTATTATTATTATTATTATTATTATTATTATTATTATTATTATTATTATTATTAATTATAGTTCGCTGATCCGATTGGCTAAAATCGATATTGACCGCGGTAAATACCGGACCGGCACCTACAAAAGGAAAAAGTATATATAAAAAGCGAGCAAACCTCAGCGGATTTAAGTTCAGATCATTGCTAGACAGTCTCTCTTTCGCACAAAATTTACCGGCGAGCGAACGAAAATAATTTTGCGAGTGCCATTACTAGAACCTACCTGAGAACGGCGAAGCCGCGATCGATCGGCAAATAGCGCGGGCGCCAGCACGAGCCGGCGCCTGTGCTATTTGTCGATCGCGGTATCTAGTAATGGCAAAATTATTTTCGTTCGCTCGCCGGTAAATTTTGTGCGAAAGAGAGACGAGCAGTCTAGCTCATTGCAGGAGCTAGTGAAAAGTCTTGCGAGACAAGGTCCAAAGAGAAGAAATGACTTCTTTTTTATCCAACGCATTTTGGAAGATTTCGACAAGGCGTAATATATTTTGAGCGCCTCAAAATTATTAGTTGAGTATCGGTCAAGTATCGGTCGATGATCGGTCAAGTATCGGTCAAGCATCGGTCAAGTGTCGGTCCGTTGTCGGTCGAGTATCGATGATCTTAGTTTATATCGGTCGACGTATTTATTCGTCGACTATCGGTCGATAGTCGGTCGACTATCGGTCGACGGTCGACCGATAGCCGGTCGACAGTGGACCGATAGTCGACCGACTATCGACCGATATATCGGTCGATAGGCGACCGATAGTCGGTCGATATATCGGTCGACATATCGACCGAGACCACCTATAGTACACATGATCCAAACCTTCAATACAGTACATTGTGTTCATTTGTGAAGAAAAAAATAGTACAGATAGTGCAAACATTGAGCAAATAAAATGATCGCTCTATTTATGCCATGTTTGTTTTTATGCAATACTTGTGCGCGCGCTGAATCACGTTAGCAAGAGCGCGCGCCAAAACTGTGTTCAGCCACCTTAACAGCAGTGTCTGAAATTAGAGGTTGTACTATGTTCCTTCATTTTGTAACCAATGATCATAACAACAGATGCAGAACAAGACCACAAGCCTAGCCTCCCATGCCTCCAAGTCGGCCTCCAGATCCACCCCAACAAGACCAAGATCCTGACTAGTGAGACAAATCTCAGATAGTGCAGAGTGTTATGCAGGACTATCAGTACGTTTTGAGTCATCAGCTGCCTGTGTGTAACTTGTTAGTTAAAGGCCCAAAAATAACTTACAATTACTGTTTGTCAAGACGGTTTTAAATTTTACTGTGGTGTTTTACGTGGAATTTCGTTCATTCTAAATTCATTAATACGTTGAAATAGCAAACGTGATACTTTTAGTTTTTCAACGCCAACGTTTGTAACTTGATACTTTTGTTTTTCTCGCAAAGTTTGTAACATGATACCCTTGTTTTCTCAAAAACATACAAAGAAGATATGCTCGCTTTTTTCCTGAGAAAAATGAAATAATGTTATTTACTTATGAAAAAATTGGAAGAGGAATGATTTTGTTTCAATCAAGAGGCAAATTTTCATATCATTGATAAACAATTATTGAATTTATGGAGAGCTCGGAAAAAATCCGAGTCCCAGATGGGATTTGAACCCACGAGCGCATAAGTCTTTAATATACGATAAACAATTACTAATTTAATTATCAACAAGAATTTTTAACAAAATTAAAACCGCGCTTTTTTAACTCTTTTTCGCTCACAAAAATATATATATCTTATTAGACGTTTTGTTGTGTAGTATCGCTGAGTATTTTTACGAGTCAAAATACAAACAACGAGTAAAAATTCTCAGCGATACTACACAACAAAACGTCTAATAAGAGATTTATTATCCAACACGCCAAATTGTTATGTCTTTGCGGGTGAATTTGCGGGAAAAAAATATTTATGGGGAATGCGTGACAGGACTATGCGAGGCGGAATGGAATTGGCGCGGAAAATCCAGTTAACTGATTGGTCAACTGCAACAAACCTGTCAAACCGGTCCTCTGGAGTACAAATACCGCGTGATATTTGTACTCGTTTTAAGCGTTATTTGTACTCTACGAAGTGCAGTTGGATAATAATACGTAATATTTAGCAACAACGTTTTGCGAGAAAACATTACCCGGAAACAATTTAAAGGATGGTTAGGACTTGTTCCCATATCTCAAACCACCCTTGGATACCTTGTGATGCGTACACAAAGTAAATACTGATTATAGGCCTAAGCACTGAAAATACTGATGAGGGTTAGGGGTTAATGGTTAGCTTCTTTATAGCGTTCGGGTTTTCGATTAGGTACTTAAATTAAACCTCCCATTAATAGTGTTTTATCGGTGGTCTAGTGGTTAGAGTGGAAGACTGCTGAGTTAGCGTCCCGGGTTCAAGTCCACCTCCTTCACGAAATTTTTTTAATTTTTTTTTTCCCTTTAAAATTGAAGAGACTTGCACTTTGACAACATTTGTTGAGCAGAAACTAAGTCTCTGTGTCAAGAAACTTAGAAATTTCATGCGAGTCTACGTGAATAGGGAGAGGGCAGTTTGAGATATGGAAACATTCTTTGCCTGAAGCAGGCTAGCGTGACTTGTAATCGGAGAATTCTGTTTATGTCTGAGGAAAAAATACCTTGACCTTTCAAACGACTATCAATTTACATATGTTAAAAGGGTTTATGACGAGCGCTATAAAACATGATAAAAGGCTAAGTTTTAACTTTTTTCCCCAGAAAATTCCATCATAGCTTCTGGCGAAGTAAACACGATCTTACATTTATCACCGTCAGCGTGATCCATGGCCAGAAGTAATACCTTTATAGCGCATTGAATATTCCCTTCGAAAGTAAACAGAAACAAAAATTCCAGATTACGAAATCTTCTGTTTCGCACGCAAAACGAAAATACAGCTTAACTCTGGATAATTTCAGCCTTAGTAGCCAGCAACTGGTCCAAAGTTACATTCTTTATCCTTACAAATGTCCTGATGTGCATCTCCAACGGAGTTTGGCCCAATTTTGACCAAATAAACAATTCTCACAGACGGCCATGTTCTGTCGGATAGTTAATTTGCTAACTTGACAAAATGTTCCTGAGGGGGGATATGACGAAAAGAGCTGAGAAATGGCCTGTAATTGGCTGATGATGACATCATCCGAGTGGGAGTTTGGATATAGTTACCGACAAAACTACAAAAACAAGAATTTTTAAAAAAATTAAAACCGCGCTTTTTTAACTCTTGCGCTCACAAAAACATTACGTAATATTTAGCAACAACGTTTGGCGAGAAAACATTACCTGGAAACAATTTAAAAGATGGTTAGGACTTGTTTCCATATCTCAAACCGCCCTTGGATACCTTGTGATGCGTACACAAAGTAAATACTGATTATAGGCCTAAGCACTGAAAATACTGATTAGGGTTAGGGTTAATGCAAGGGGTTCATGGTTAGCTTCTTTATAGCGTTCGGGCTTCCGATATGGTACCACGCTTTAAAACTCACGGTTACTCACACTGTCCGACTGCGCGTTTGTTATCTTTTTAATCTTTACGCAAACGTTCAGCTTGTGAAACGTGATATAGTTACCGCCGTCATCTACTGTTACATAACAACCGACTTTAATTACGCGAAACGCGACTCTCGCCTTTCAGCAAATGAAGGTGTTATGTTACAAAGGGTTTGTACTTTACTTTACTTTTAAGTACATACAGCTGTTTCAATTAAGGTTGTCGGATAAGAGTTTCAAGCTTAAAGACAAGGCCGAAAGGTAGTATGGGTAGTTCTTAATTTTTTTTCGGAGGTGCGACAGGTAGGATGGAAGAAAACACTGTAAACATTTGCCTGTGCGTTTTAAAAGCGAAAAACAAAAACTCACACGATTCGCATTGCGTTCGAAACGTGCCTCTGTTTGACAGCGTTACTAGATTAAAAGCCTACTTATTGGAGAGATGCACAGAGGAACTCCGACCAGCAGCAGATTGTAACCGGCTTTACTTTTGGTTATATCGGTGAAGGAAATAAGAAGTTTTCCATTACTTCGGAAGCTCAACTTCAACTCGTGTCGAGGCACTGTCCTTAGTGAAGAAGGGGATGATTACTTTGTGGGTCGATCCACACTTATCTAAAGCCAATAACTCAATCGTCTCAACATCGGGGAAGAAAAGAAAAGGTATAGTAATTTTTTTTTATCCTGAATATCATCCCCGTCTCTTCAGGTTGCATACTCAGGAGAGTGTGTTACTCAAGAAGACGCTGGAATTCAAGCTTCTCTAATTCCGCCTGTAAAGATCAGGACCTGGTTTAAGCAATTTATTGTTTTGTGTAGCTAACCACGGACCCAGTTTTGAGATTATGACTGTGATGAGGAAGAAGCGCCGTCAAGTTATGAAGCACGCCTGCCAAGGTTGCGACAGCATCATAAACTCCCAGAGATTAAAACTGCGTTGTTGGGCAAGGATGTTGGTAATGAACTTTAAATTTCTCGCCCGTTACATCAAACATTCTCAGTGCGAGTAATGAGAGGGTCCGATTATTATTTAAAAGATATTATTTTGTCCCAATTTTACACTTTAAAGTTTGTAAGAATTGTTTTCGTCAATGTGTTTCTTCAAATTATTTCAATAACGTCATTAGCAGTTAACTCACTCGAAACTCACGGGCTCCACGTGCATACACGTATGTGTGTGTTGCTTATGCCGCTTTTACAGGCTTTTACCGAATAAAAAAGTAAAAAATCGTCTATTCATACACTAGTGAAGAAAATCATTTGGGAGATTTAGCAATGACGGCGGCGACGGCGGGCAGGACGTAAAAAATGGAGTTATGTTTCACCTTTGAAAGTCGTAACTCTGTAAATCTGTTCAGTACGCCTATCGGTATAAAAATTTGCTCAAGCTGAACATGCTCCGACAGCGATCATTTCCAAAAGAAGATACCAAAAATTAGCCATTGCGATTCGCGTTCTCCAAAATACATAGAACTTTAAAATCATTTCACGCTGTTGTTTTGCAGAGGATGGCAAAGAACTGTACAGAGATTCAAAACGCACTTGCATTGCTATTGTTTTGTCTCTGAAGGGCAATTTTGTTGAGCTGAGTATTAAATAGAGAAAATTTCAGGTTAATTGTACGTTCCATATGCTGTGAAAAATCGATTCAAAAGCACAAAAATTCAAACAAACCGTTTTTAGACTAAAACGATTTCGTTTCAGATAATAGAAGAAACTTGCTAACGCAAAATCTGATCCCGTTTCAGTATACACATCGTTCGCAATTTCTGACAGTGTCTTTTCGGGATGTACAAGCACTGCCTCCATAATCAAAAACTCCATGTGCGGCCGGGTGCATGGCCACACTGTTTATCGGTCTTCCGATGGTATTTGCTTTCACTTCTCCAAAATTTAAAACTTTTGAGACATATCGTTCGATTGTTTTTGGTGACATCCTCAAAGCAGCTGCTGCCTCATCTACTTGATATCCTAAAATTTCTTTCATCCAAATGGCTCGCCATCGTAGATCTTCACTGTACGGGCGAGGCATAGCTGGTTTTGATGAATTGATTCAGAAAAAAAAATCCCACATAACCTTGCGGTCTTGTCTTCTAGCTTTATGCTTTGATCCGACAACGTTAATTGAAATAGCTGTATGTACATACAAACATATAAATAAATAGCTGCTGGAAGACCTAGCAACAGGAATGAACTTCCCTGGTGATAAAGGCCACCAGAAACAATATATGTAAAACAAGAACATGAATAAAATATCCATAATGACAGGCAGTATTATGAAACGAATATAGTAAAATATTATGTGTTACAAAAATAATGCTGACTGAAATTAAATAACAATTACATTAAATCTCTGCTATCAGTAGCAAAACAGTATAGTCTTAGGTCTTTTTTGAACATTGATTTGTGATTCCCTCTTCCGAATAGATATAGGTAAATTTTTCCAAAGACGAGCAACTCTAGGAAAAAAAAAGACGACCTAAATAATTCTGTTCTTGCATAGTTAGTTTTAAAAGTTAGTTCAGTGTTCCTCAAAATGTCGGGTTCATGCTCAAAATTATAAAACTGCAGATAATTAGAGATATCGAGGCCATAATAACTATGCAGGCATTTGAATGAAAAAAAATGAAGGGTAAGTAGATTCGTCTAGATGATAGCTACATTAGACCAGTGTTATTCAAACGTTCTTTGTAAGAAATCCTATTCCCAACCATGAGCTTAGTCGCCCGACGTTGTACAGCCTCTGCCATATTGCTTAAATAAGCTTGATGAGTAGACCACAATTGAGAGGTCTAACGAGGTGAACATACAGCTTTTTAATAACATCAGCAATGACACGCGACAAACGTCAATAGACATTTTAGCCTAAATTTTAGCAAATTTTCAGTGTAATAAAAGTAACTGACCAACTAACTCAAAATATCGGGTTCATGCTCAGAATTATAAAACTGCAGATAATTAGAGATATCGAGGCCATAATAACTATGCAGGCATTTGAATGAAAAAAATGAAGGGTAAATAGATTCGTCTAGAAGATAGCTACATTAGACCAGTGTTATTCAAACGTTCTTTGTAAGAAATCCTATTCCCAACCATGAGCTTAGTCGCCCGACGTTGTACAGCCTTGCCTATCGCTTAAAACTTGATGAGTAGACCACACTTGAGAGGTCTAACGAGGTGAACATACAGCTTTTTAATAACATCAGCAATGACACGCGACAAACGTCAATAGACATTTTAGCCTAAATTTTAGTAAATTTTCAGTGTAATAAAAGTAACTGACCTCAATGCCTTGTAATCTTTTTGTATAGTCATCTTGCGTTTCAGCGCGGCTTGAAACCTTTTAAGCGATTTATCGTTTTTCAGTTTCCTCTCGTAAGAAGAGTAAAAGCTACATACTCGGTTTTAAAGTCACTTCTTCTTGAAGAGAAAAAAAAAGATGCCAGCCGCCCTAATTCCTCCACAGAATCATAGTACAGGGTTAAGCGCTCCGTTCAGTAAATTCAGCCAAATCATCTCCACAGCGCACACTACAAAGCTCTGATCATAAGTTGCGTGATCGATTCCACAGCGAAAGTGAACAGTACAAGTTGTGTGATTCAATGATTATATTCTTTGCATAGCGTGTTGAAATCCGAGAGGTTTGTTTACGTCTAGGGAAAAAATACCTTGACCTTTGAAACGAATAATTACGCTAAGGCTAAGTTTTAACTTTTTTTCCCCTGAGAAAATTCCACCATTGCTTCTGGCGAAGTAAACACGATCTTACATTTATCACCGTCAGCGTATTCCATGGCCAGCCGCAATACCTTTATAGCGCATTGAATATCGCCTTCGAAAGTGAACAGAAACAAAAATTCCAGATTACAAAATCTTCTGTTTCGCACGCAAAACGAAAATACAGCTTAACTCTGGATAATTTCAGCCTTAGTAGCCAGCAACTGGTCCTAAGTTTCATTCTTTATCCTTGCAAATGTCCTGATGTGCATCTCCAACGGCTTTTGGCCCAAGTTTGACCAAATAAACATAGCTCCCGTCGGCAGCCATTTTTT
>JAHPZR010000918.1:5000-30000 GCA_019787425.1 Platygyra sinensis | reverse complement strand
TGAGTAGACCACACTTGAGAGGTCTAACGAGGTGAACATACAGCTTTTTAATAACATCAGCGATGACACACGACAAACGTCAATAGACATTTTAGCCTAAATTTTAGTAAAATTTCAGTGTAATAAAAGCAACCGACCTCAATGCCTTGTTGTCTTTTTTATAGTCATCTTGCGTTTCAGCGCGATCCGAAACCTTTTAAGCGATTTATCGCTTTTTGAGTTTCCTCTCGTAAGAAGAGTAAAAGCTACATACTCGTTTCTAAAGTCACTCCTTCTCGAAGCGAAAAAAAGACACTTGAAGCATGCCAGCTGCCCCAATTCCTCCACATAATCATAGTACAGGGTTAAGCGCTCCGTTCCAGCGCACGCTACACGACAAACGTCAATAGACATTTTAGCCTAAGTTTTAGTAAATTTTGTAAGAAAAATAACTGACCTGAATGCCTTGTTGTCTTTTCTATAGCCATCTTGCATTTCAGCGCGATCCGAAACCTTTTAAGCGATTTATCGCTTTTTGAGTTTCCTCTCCTCTCGTAAGAAGAGTAAAAGCTACATACTTGATTCTAAAGTCACTCCTGCTCGAGGCGAAAAAAAGACACTTGAAGCATGCCAGCCGTCCCAATTCCTCTACAAAATCATAGTACAGAGTTAAGCGCTCCGTTCCAGCGCACGTCTGGATTGACGGGTCAACAGATCATAAGTTGCGTAATCGATTCCACATTGCGATCGCTCTTATTTGTCACATAGCGAAAGTGAACAGTACAAGTTGCGTGATTCGAAGATTCTATTCTTTGCATAGTGTGTTTTGTAATCCGAGAGGTTTGTTTACGTCTTAGGAAAAAATACCTTGACCTTTCAAACGAATATAAATTTACAATGTTAAAAGGGTTCTTGACGAGCGCAAAGGCTGAGTTTTAACTTTTTTTCCCCAGAAAATTCCACCATTGCTTCTGGCGAAGTAAACACGATCTTACATTTATCACCGTCATCATGTTCCATGGCAAGACTTACTACCTTTATAGCGCATTGAATATTCCCTTCGAAAGTGAACAGAAACAAAAATTCCAGATTACAAAATCATCTCCTGTTTTGCACGCAAAACGAAAATACAGCTTAACTCTGGATAATTTCAGCCTTAGTAGCCAGCAACTGGTCCTAAGTGTCATTCTTTATCCTTGCAAATGTCCTGATGTGCATCTCCAACGGCTTTTGGCCCAAGTTTGACCAAATAAACATTGTTCCCGTCGGCAGCCATTTTTTGTCGAACAGTTAATTCGCTAACTTGACAAAACCCTCCTGAGGGGGGATATGACGAAAAGAGCTGAGAAATGGCCTGTAATTGGCTGATGATGACATCATCTGGTGACAACAATTGGCCGAGTGAGTCGGAGTTTGGGTCTACTCACCGACAAAAAAAAAAAACAAGAATTTTAAAAAAAATTAAAACCGCGCTTTTTTAACTCTTGCGCTCACAAAAACATTACGTAATATTTAGCAACAACGTTTTGCGAGAAAACATTACCCGGAAACAATTTAAAAGATGGTTAGGACTTGTTTCCATATCTCAAACCGCCCTTGGATACCTTGTGATGCGTACACAAAGTAAATACTGATTATAGGCCTAAGCACTGAAAATACTGATTAGGGTTAGGGTTAATGCAAGGGGTTCATGGTTAGCTTCTTTATAGCGTTCGGGTTTCCGATATGGTACTTAAATTAAACCTTCTGCCGGTAGCGTTTCTTCGGTGGTCTAGTGGTTAGGGTGAAAGACTGCCGAGCTAGTGCGCCCGGGTTCAAATCCACCTCGTCACTACAATTTTTTTTTCCTTTAAAATTGAAGAGACTTGCACTTTGACAACATTTGTTGAGCAGAAACTAAGTCTCTGTGTCAAGAAACTTAGAAATTTCATGCAAGTGTACGTGAATAGGGAGAGGGCGGTTTGAGATATGGAAACATTCTTTGCATGACGCGGGTCTAGCGTTACTTGTAATCGGAGAATTTTGTTTATGTCTAAGGATAAAATACCTTGACCTTGTAAACGACTATCAATTTACATATGTTAAAAGGGTTTTTCACGACTAAGACTAAGTTTTAACTTTTTTCCCCAGAAAATTCCATCATTGCTTCTAGCGAAGTAAACACGATCTTACATTTATCACCGTCAGCGTGTTCCATCATGGCCAGACGTAATACCTTCATAGCGCATTGAATAACCCCTTCGAAAGTGAACAGAAACAAAAATTCCAGATTACAAAATCTTCTGTTTCGCACGCAAAACGAAAATACAGCTTAACTCTGGATAATTTCAGCCTTAGTAGCCAGCAACTGGTCCTAAGTTACATTCTTTATCCTTGCAAATGTCCTGATGTGCATCTCCAACGGAGTTTGGCCCAATTTTGACTAAATAAACATATCTCACTGACGGTCATGTTCTGTCCGAGAAGTTAATTTGCTAACTTGACAAAATACTCCTGAGGGGGGATATGACGAAAAGAGCTGAGAAATGGCCTGTAATTGGCTGATGATGACATCATCCGGTGACAACAATTGGCCGAGTGAGTCGGAGTTTGGGTCTGGTCACCGACAAAACTAAAAAAACAAGAATTTTAAAAAAAATTAAAACCGCGCTTTTTTAACTCTTGCGCTCACAAAAACATTACGTAATATTTAGCAACAACGTTTTGCAAGAAAACATTACCCTGAAACAATTTAAAAGATGGTTAGGACTTGTTTCCATATCTCAAACCGCCCTTGGATACCTTGTGTTGCGTACACAAAGTAAGTACTGATTATAGGCCTAAGGACTGAATATACTGATTAGGGTTAGGGTTAATGCAAGGGGTTAATGGTTAGTAGACTGCAAAACAGTCGTTTTCGGACGTTTTCGGAAGGTGCGAAGTGCCGTTAGCGTGATCTTCGCGCCAGACCTTTCGTTCGAATATGGAATGTCGCAAAAAATACGACTGTTTTGCAGTCTAAATGGTTAGCTTCTTTATAGCGTTCGGGTTTTCGATATGGTACTTAAATTAAACCTTGTGCCGGTAGCGTTTCTTCGGTGGTCTAGTGGTTAGGGTGAAAGACTGCCGTGCTAGTGCCCTGGGTACAAATCCACCTCGTCACTACAAAATTTTTTTTCCTTTAAAATTGAAGAGACTTCCACTTTGACAACATTTGTTGAGCAGAAACTAAGTCTCTGTGTCAAGAAACTTAGAAATTTCATGCAAGTGTACGTGAATAGGGAGAGGGCGGTTTGAGATATGGAAACATTCTTTGCATGAGACGGGTGTAGCATTACTTGTAATCGGAGAATTTTGTTTATGTCGAAGGATAAAATACCTTGACCTTGTAAACGACTATCAATTTACATATGTTAAAGGGGTTTTTCACGACTAAGACTAAGTTTTAACTTTTTTTCCTCAGAAAATTCCACCATTGCTTCTGGCGAAGTAAACACGATCTTAGATTTATCACCGTCATCGTATTCCATGGCCAGCCGCAATACCTTTATAGCGCATTGAATATTCCCTTCGAAAGTGAAGAGAAACAAAAATTCCAGATTACAAAATCTTCTGTTTCGCACGCAAAACAAAAATACAGTTTAACTCTGGATAATTTCAGCCTTAGTAGCCAGCAACTGGTCCTGAGTTACATTCTTTATCCTTGCAAACGTCCTGATGTGCATCTTCAACGGAGTTTGGCCCAATTTTGACCAAACAAACATTTCTCACATGTTCCATGTTTCCAGCCATGTTCTGTCTTAATAGTTAATTTGCTAACTTGACAAAATGCTCCTGAGGGGGGATATGATGAAAAGAGCTGAGAAATGGCCTGTAATAATGGCTGATGATGACATCATCCGGTGAAAACAATTGGCTGAGTGTGAGTTTGGGTCTGCTCACCGACAAAACTAAACTAGACCCCCGCACTGGTTTAGGTTTCTGAGGAAAAACAAGTTCTTTTGGTAAACCTCTTGTGTTACCTTTAACAGTTCCAAGGCTGTTAATTCCTTTTTGCAGCAACTTCTGAGCAAGAGTGGGGCTGGTATAGAAATTATCAGTCACAACTATATATCCTTGGTTCTCATATCCTTTGGTAAGGTCAAGAACAACTCTGGTGCCCAAGCCAACTTCAGGCATTCCTTGGTCAACATTCTTTCCAGTGTAGATTTGTTGTTGCAAAATATAACCATTGGTTGCATCAGCCATTGCCCACACCTTTATTCCAAACCTCTTGGGCTTGTTAGCAACAAACTGCCTGAATCCAACACGACCTCTGTAAGGAATCATCTGCTCGTCAATGGCCAGCCATTGATTGGCAGTCCACTCAGCAGCATACCTGGGCAAAAGCTGATCTAAGAAACGGCTAACCTTATAAAGGTTATCAGGCTATGGCGGAGGTTGACGAGGAGCTACTTGTTGGGGTTGACTATCGACGTCCTCACCACAAACTTTAAAGTAATGCAATATTGCTAGGAACCTGTCACGGTTCATATGCTGATTCTAATCAGCAATTTCAAACAGGCTGTATTTTCTCTGCCAATATAGATGAATCTCAGGTAGCTTCAAGATACCCATAGCTACACAAATTCCAATGAAGGTTTTCATTTCATTAATATTTTCTATTTCACTCCACTTGGTTTTATGTTTTTCAGGATTTGAACGCCTTTTTACAAGAGCATTTTTGTTTGTCATATTCTTGATGAAATGAAAAAGATTATCATCCCAAAACAGTTGAAACAATGTTAAAGGTGTGCACTCACCTCCCCAGACACAAGCAGGGCCTGACCTAACTTGGAAAGCAGGAATCTCATTGTCAACAGCTCCTTTGCCCCAGACAAATTGAGCGGGTTGACCTGGTGATTGTTGTGTATTCTGCGTGACAGCTCTTCGTGGACGCTTGCTAGCCCTTGGCTGAACTTCAACCGATTCGTCACTTTCTTCATCAGATTCGTGGTCTTCATCCTCAACAATCATTGGCCTGCCTCACATACATTAACATCCTGCTCATCAATAAATACGATAGTTGGGGCTTCATCGTTTTGCATACGTTCCCTGTTATTCAAATCATGGCTGTTGTTTACATTTGTCCTAATGGCGTCTATTTCCATGTCTGACGATAACTCGCCAAAAACTCCTCCAGAACGGTCATTGGGATAACCATAAACATTGTTGTCATCTTCTTCGCCTTCGTCTTATTCAGAGTCGTCGAAATCGCTATATTCTTCGTTATTTTCTCTCAAAACTTGAGCTAACACTTCTTCGCGTGTGATACGATACGCCATCTTTAAATGTCTTATGATCACAGACGCAAAATTGGTTAAAAAATTGGCTAAAACATCGACAGTTCCGCCGACATCTTGCTTTCAAACAGTGTTTTGAGACATTCTGATATATTTACATAACGTATCTAGTGCTCATTCCTTCAGAACTCGCTTTTACCGACCAAAATCAGGCCTGGGCCAAAATTAACCTCAACCTCGTTCCCAGGGTACTCCCTCTACTTCGAGAAAGTAGAGAGAGTACCTTGGGAACGAGGTTGAATTAACCTAAGTTTAAAATGACGTCATAGGAGCAAATATATTGGCTCCCCGTAGGAAATGAGTTAAGCAGCGATAGTCAACGCTTTGAAGATTTTAAACTGTTGCACTTGAAACAATTCACGATTACAGATTTCTTTTCTTCTAAAGTGCATGCCCACCAAAGCCATGACGCTGTTACATGTAACTTATGCCAATTGTTGTTTTTTTTGTTTTTAGAAAAAAACTATATCTTTTTGGACTTGTTGAAGCGAAAGAAAGTCCTGAGTCATAAGATGGTTATGTTCCCGTTTGTAGAATGTACTGTTCACTTTTTAGACTTTAGTTAACCCGTTTTATTGTAATAGGACAAGAGATTCAATTTTATAAATCATGTTTTTGTTCCAGCTTGTAGGTTTCGTTGAAGTAAATAACTTAAACCAAACTTGAAACAGACTCATATTCACTGTGCACAGGTTCAGCATTAAAATCTTAAAATTCGTGGAGTCATGTACCCCGGGCACCAGAGGTTTTTCTCGCGCGGCGGATGGAAATGGCGTCCGAAGGCCGTTGGCACTGCACGAGCGGCGAAGCCGCGAGAAAAACGCGCGGGTCACACAATAGAGACATGACCAACACCGGAAACCGCGAGAGAAAAACTTCTGGCACCCAGGGTACTAGGGTAGGGGTCATGTTACGTGGGCTGGCTATCGGACACCTCTCTGACGGACAGCTGAAGCGGGTCCCGCGGGTGTCTTTTATTGTCCATTTTTGGTAGTTTGGTAAAGTCACGTGACATGAGAATCGTGAGCAGTTGAGGTGTGGATATTTTTGGGAGGAAGGAAAGCTGTTTTGCTAATTTTGGTGTGTGAAGAGGGTAATAGAAGACGGTATTGATTGTTTAAAACTTGTGGAAAAATTAAGCGCTCTGCCTGAGCTGTGATAAGAGGTTTGTCGAGGAAATTCTTATGTTATGTTTACGATATGTAGTTGTCTGATATAGTCCAGTCAGCTAGGAATGAAATATTTTGCTTTTCAGTAGGATTACGTTTATAATTTGGAAGTCAGTGACGTCGGATGTATCAATAAGTTCGTTTTTAGAGTGTGTTTTTAGCTTAAAACCTATAGAAAGATTCAATTTTTGATATCATATTGTTTAAAAAAATATTGTAGGAGCTGATTCAAAAGTATTGCAAATTTTCCGTTGCACACCAACGACTCATGCTAAATGCAATGAAATGGCTAATGATCAAGGAATTATGAGGACAGTGCTGACCTCTTTGTAGAAGGTAAGCACTACCGGATTGATGAATGTTTAGAGGAAATATAATTGTTTACTAGTTAGTTATGATCATGAGAGAGTGAATGAATGCAATTGACGACAGTTCTGCTTAAATGATAGTATGTCAACGTAATGGTTGCTTGAATGGATTTGGTTGTTTTAGGTTCAAAAGAATTTTGTGAAGTGTTGACATGGAATAGTTGAATTCCGTGGACTTAATCATTGTGAAGCTACCAGTGACTGTGTCCTGCAAACAGTGATGAATATAAAGGAAATTAGACTCGCTTGATGATCAAAGAGGGAAGTAATATTGTTTTATGATAGAAAATGAACTCAAGATATTGTTTATTGAGGCAACTTTTGGATATAACCTTAGATGAGTTACATTTTGTTCATAACTTGAAAAAAAAAGTACTAATACATCAAATTCACATAAGGTTTGTGACTTGTTATTGTAACTCAACATTGTGAATTACAGCTCAGAGCTCCTTTATCTATGAATATTACTTCTGCTTAGGAGTATGGTTTAATTGAAAAAGAAATAGTCCATGCAAATTTCATATTAAATTTCTTTGATGGTCAATCAACTTTGATGAAATATTGGTAATTAATTGATTGAAATTGAGTACCAAATTTTTTTGTATTTGTGAATCAATCAAAATGAACTGATTAATACAAATCCACAGAGTTAGGCAATCTAACTGGATTCACAGTGGTCTGAAAACGTGTACTGAAGTATGTTGAGTTTTGACGAAGTTGTTATTGATTTTGAAGATTGGTTTTCAAAAATCAAGGGTTTGGAAGAGAAAATTAATATTTCAATGAGTTTGATTACATGTAGATTTATCTGTATGTCTCTCTTTATCTATACATATGTTTTGGTCTAGTTTGTATTATGTGTACATATACCTATTATCTTTAACTTAATAATATGTTGATAACGCAACTTTGACAAGGAGTCCATAATGATGACCATTTCAAGCTGAAAAAAGAAAAAAAAGAAATATGTTAAATGCTATAATTTTTATAGGTGAGTATTTCTTCCATGATGGTTGTGCAGTGAATATACTTAAACGGCAATTTACATAGTTGATTTTTGTTGCAGCAACTCGAATGCAATTTTTGTTGGGCTTAAGTTGCAACATCAAACATGTTCAAGACCCACGTGATATCACGGCGACAAATCACAATGAAAATCACACCTGGTTTACGTGTGCAATTTTGAAGTTGCAACGTTGGTGTGACAAAAGTTGCATTGAGTTGCTGTGACAAAAATTGCCTGTGTAAATGGGCGTTAAGAAGATTTTATCGACTGTTAATATTATGTTTCCAAATTTAATGTTAATATGCACAGTGACTTCTTGAAAGACATTGATGGCTTGCCATGAAGCATTTAAAAAACAATTCAGACACAAGAATTCTTGGATTAGTGAGATTTAAAGAGACTTCTTATATGGTAGGAATAAAGGTGGGAATTTTTGTTACGTGAAGGGCAGGAAAAAATTTTGAAATCGAGTTATTCAGTTGACCAGTACATTTGAGCTTTTAGCTTGGCTTTAGCTTAATATTAATTGTTCATTAAGATGCAACAACATACTGGAAGATAGAATGTCTCTATTTTTTGTTAACAATTGAAAACAACAATGTATGGTTGCTTGAATGGATTTGGTTGTTTTAGGTTCAAAAGAATTTTGTTAAGTGTTGACATGGAATAGTTGAATTCTGTGGACTTAATCATTGTGAAGTTACGAGTGACTGTGTTCTGCAAACAGTGATAAATATAAAGGAAATTAGACTCGCTTGATGATTAAAGATGGAAGTAATATTTATCATACAAAATTGAAATTGTGGTAGACATGTTGGAAGTTAACACGTAGGCCAGACACCAGTCAAAATGCTAAATTTTTTGTAGATTTTTCTGGTGATTTACTGTGTTTGAATATTTAAGAGAGAGAAAAATCCCAAAGGGTGTATTAAATGATTTACCTGTATGGTCACTTGAAGGCCTTGTTTATTTACTCAGTAAATTCCTAAAATGGAGACAAGTTTTGTTGAGTTAGAGATAATATTGTCTTTGGAGTGTATATGGAAACTAATTGATGAGTGGGCTAACTTTATGTTAGCTTATGAAACAGATTTGTGTTAAACTCCATATGAACTCAAGATCTGAGTAGTCCCCTGAAACAATTTGTTGTGATATTGTCTTTATATGTATTGTGAAGCTCAGAAATGTTATAGTCATTGCCCAGTGTGGGAATTATATGGTGTCATAAGCCAAGATTTTTGACCAATCAGAATGTTCAATTATTATATTCGCCACTGGAAATTATAATAAGTTGAACTCTGGGGAAATTCAAAATAACTGAGGTTTAAAGGAGAACGGAAGGCTACAGGGTATAATTTTTGAAATGAACTGACATTGTAGAAAGAACATAAATTGAGAAGAATTGACTGAAAAAAGTTCGTATTTCAGTGCAAATCAAATAGAAAAGTAAGAGAATTCGCCAAATTGAACATCCGCCATTTTGTGAGCATTCTCTTCCGGTTACTTCCAAATAAGGATTACCAGCTGCCATCTTGTGACGTCAGAGCACTCATGTTTGCATGCTGTTCGCCTCGGTGCTTTGTTTTGTTCTCGCTCTCCATAAGTCATCAGATAAGTCGCGGATTTTCGCAGCTATATTGTTATAGTTTGGGACACCAGAATGCTTAATAATACAGTTACAAATATGGCTGAGTTTGAACCCTATTCCTTCGAACCTATGTGAGATTTCTCGGATTCTGATGGAGAGAATACAAATATACAATGTATACAGCTGACGGCCAGAACGACTGAGCTTGGAAGGAGGGAATTTCTTGGTGTAATTGACCGTAATTGGTAGCACTGGGAAAATCAGCAAGAGAGAGAGAGAGAGTATGTTTGTTGGTAAGAGATTGGCGGAGCCATGACAAAAATACCAGGTGAAATATTGTGATTAGAAGGATAATAAACATGAAATGATTCAGTCATTGTTTTCATTTAGTCCTTACATTGAAATTAGGAAAAACCAGCCAGTTGTTTTGAGTTTGACATTGCTGCTTTTTCAGTATTATATGGCTTAGATTTAGAAGACCATCCCCCTATTCACTGTATAAGTCATCATCCTGATTTCAAAACTGTATGTTCATGAAGAGAAGTGCTGAAGACGGCCATTGTCAGTGGTTTGACTCAGGTGCGTGGCATACGAGCGCTACGGGAACTTGCAACGTGTACGTAACACATCCATAACATTGTAAATCTTTTTTTTTTTTTTTCTGGGATGATGTGGGTTACATCAATTAGCCACAGGGACCCAGCATTTCACAAATTTTGCAAAGGATTTTAACACGTTTAATTCTCATCGTGTAAAACTTGATTAGCCCTATCAATAATGCAACTTATTTATGAACAATTTATTAGTAGCGGCCAACTACAAGAACGAATCTTTTTAGTAGCTTTAGACTTAGTGAAAGAATTTCTTCGCGTTCATTGAACTCAGTCAATTGCATTTTACACACACGGCCGTTGCCTAAATTTCTTGTAGGTTCTGCGAAAAGAAATTAATAAACAGAAGCGACTGACATCTCTGTGTAGCTACACCACGATCAGCGGGGTGAAAGGAAATTGTCACGGCAATTGCAAGTGCGACTTTCGCTCTGGATTGCTCTAACTCTTGCGAATTACTATTGCAGGTATCCAATATTTGATTGAGGGCCTAAAGTAACAAATACGAATTTGTGAACGAAAGATAATTTGTTTAAAGCTTGCTCGCCAGAAAAGTAACTCACGGCCAAAAGGTCATATCAGGTTATATCAGTTACCTCTTCGTGTAGAGCTCTATTTGTTCAGCGCTCGCTGGACGGCCTTAGACTTAACTTTTTTTGTGTGTTGAAACAAAGTTGGAACGGAATCCTCGTTTAATCGACGTGTGCTCAAATCGCTTGGCAAAATATCTAGTCAGTACTCACTTTCAAAGCACGTGGGCTCAAAGTGTTCGAAACAGACGTGACAGTGCTTCATTTGAGGCAATTTTTCTCTCTTTATCTGAGCAAGCCATTTGCTTATTTAAAGACCTGTACCTTTTAACGGAAGGCGATGAAAACTAATTCCTCTTTTAATTTAGAATCGCTAGGGAATCTATTGGAATAGTCTACAGCTATGGAATGAGCCATTTTTCCCGGGCACTTACGAGCAAGAGAATTATATTTTGCGCGAAGGCTCAAGTGAGCGCAATGATGTCATGCCATGCAGCCCAGCCTTCAACATGGTGGCCAAAATGGCGGACCTACATCATGTGAATGTCAGGAGCTATTTTGCAGCCAGAACGCGTTAAGAAAGGACAAATACGGACAAATACTGCAATTTTTACTCAATAAAAATTATTTGCTTGGTTGCAAATATGTAAAAATAACTTCATTTTTCACCTTCCGTTCTCCTTTAATTAATAGGGTCCAGTTGTACTCATAAAAGTTATGATCTGTATGAATAGTAATTGTTAGACTGTTTAATTTTAATTACCTCCTCTGATTCAGGTGTGTCAGCAATCTGGCATATAAAAACAAGTTACAAAATTATTTGTTTGAAAGTGGTAAGGGGTGCAATATTAGTAAAGGGAAACTCTATTTCAGTCACAGCAATAATTTTTTAGACTGCAGTACTTCATATAAAAGTAATTTTAAAGAAGCTTGTGCATATTTATTAATGGAAACAGTCATGATAGAACAGTGGTCAAAGGGATTGCAGCAGCTACACACACGTGAAGCGTATGCAGTATGTGTGTAGTATTTGTGGGTACTGTGTGTAAGTTGTGTGTTATTACATGCGTGTAAAATTCAATATTTGTGATAAATCTTCAAAGGCACTTTCTACTTAAAGAGGGATAACTGATTGAAAATCTTGATTAAAATAATGTATTTTGCTGTTATTTTGTGTCGGTCAAGGCTCAGTTTGTCAGTTGCTGGTGCCCTTCTTGTTTCTCATGGAAAGAAAAAAAGCATGATAGGAAAAGCTTTAAACATGAGTAAACTGTGAATGTTTTGAAGTATGAAATATTTTTAATGAATCAGTGAATTATTGCACTGATTGCTATACACTGGAATTTAAAATTGAAGGCTACATTATGTGTTCATGTTCTGTTTTGTCAATTAATGCTAGTAGACTGTTATTTCCTGTTCATCAACCTCCAGTTCATCAGTTGCTGGGGCTGTTGTTGTTTCTTGTGAAGAGAAAAAAATGCAGTGGGAAAAGCTGTTGAACACTGGTAAGCTCAGAACCCTTTGGAGTATGAAATATTTATGATAAATCTTTGGATTGGTTTATTGCTGTAATTTGAAATTGAAAGTGACATACAGTAAAGGGTTTATGATTAGTTGCTGGCACCACTTGTTGAGACTGAAATGGAAAAAAGTACTTTACTGGAAAACTGTAAACCAGTTTAAGTAAACTAGTCGATTCTATTGGAAATGTTTGACATTTAGAAGTAAGAAGCTGAAGGACTAAAGTGTATTGCTGTGCAGTCCAGTAAGTAAATGTTATGTGGTAAATGTCTTGTGTTACATGCACTTGAAATATTTTGTCTCAAGTACACACAGTTGTGTTCCAGTTGAAAGATTGAATGCAATTTTCTTCCGATGTCACATCTAATGTGTGTAATTATGCTCACACACATTAGTTACACACATTTATGTATAAGGTGTGTAGACACTGCATATAATCTGGTGCATGTGCTTTGCGTGTAATGCTGCAATCCGTAAGGCAAAAAGTACAAAACTGTGGTTAAGTAAAATTACCAGTAGCTGGTATTTTGTACAGTGGAACCTTGATTTAATGAAGTTGCTGGGGACCAGCCAAATTTGTTTGTTAAATGGAGGGTTTGTTATATTGAAAACTTTGATATAACGAATTTAAGGGGAAACGACCAAAATTTTCGTTATATTGAGGTCATAGTTACACCACTGATTTGTCACACAGGTGACTTCTGTGGAAATAGTATGGTGCCAATGCATATGACATGTAATAAGTTGTTGACTGAAAGGTTGCTGTCTGTTTACCATAAGGATTAAAGGATTTGTTGACTGTTAATCTGCTTAGCATTTATCTTCTGTTGTGTGTTGACATGGTAATTCGTTGTATCGAGGTAGATTTTACATTTGAGCTTCCAAATTATGTTAGATATGTTGAAGAATTCCATATATGGGGGTTCGTTATATCTAGGTTCTGTTTCATACATTTTAGTGCGACTTTGGCCAGGACATAGAATATCGTTCAATATATCGAGGACTTTGTTAAAGAGAGGTTCGTTAAATCGCGGGTTCCACTGTAATCATTACGTTGTGTGTTTATTTCTTGAATTTTATTATTAGACATGAATGTTATGAATAAGTTAGTAATCAAGTACAAAATGTAGGAATAGAATGTGGAGTGGTTGTAATTTGGGAGTTTATGAGAATTTTGTGTGAGACTGATGATGGACTGAAAGGTGAATTAAGTCACAACTAGCACCTCTTGAAAGCTAAGAAAAAGGTAAAATGTTAAGAGAGTAAGTGAAAAAAAATCAATTGAATATTGATGGATTTACCTGTTGCCAGTACAACATCTGATGTTTTAGGTCTTGGTAAATTTGCTTGCTAATCTATAAATGGATACAAGATTCTTAGTTTGTTTATTAATTTTATAGTTACATGTAATAAAATAGAGTACTCGCTGTCTAATGCACTGTGTTTTATGGTAGTATTGACTTCATGGTAAAAGGAAGTCACTTGGAAATGGAAATATTTTTAGCCTGTGAACAAGTTCCTTTGTAAGGTGTATGGGCAGGATGGAAATAATGGACTGATGAGCATTTGTTTTGGGGGAAGATTCCATAGGAAGCTTTTAGATACAGTATTATAGTTTTTTTTGTTTCTGATGCATAAGAAAACCTGGTATCACAATATAATTACTTAGATTGTACTCATTTTTTATATAAGCAGGAGCAGTTTAAGCGCCCTGTTATCTGTACAAAACGCTACATGTACATGAACTCTTTTATTCCTTTAATGTCAAATAGATGAGTGTGAAGGCCAATAATTTTATAATCTTTTAAGTATAGCCTGCAATAGTTATATAGTTTTTTTTGTTATTTATTTTGTAAATAATCATGTAATATAGCCTTTAGGCTGCTAGATGATATTTTTTTAATAAAACTATCTATCTATCTATCTATAGCCTGAATTGTAGTGCCTCTTGTGCTCATTAAGTCACTCAGGGAGAGAGATGTCTCAAAGCACTGAGTGGTAGTGCTGTCCAATGATGTGATAATTTATGAAATTTCATGCGCGACCTTCAGTGCAAATGTGTCTAGACAAAACCTAAGTTTTGGTGGACATCAATCACGTCCACCTCCTTACCGACTGTATGCAAAATTTAGAAAAAGAGTGTCAATAAGCTTTGCAAGGGTCCACTCGTAAAATTATCATTTTACTTTCAGTATGGTTGGTTAGTTCAGTAAATATACCAGAATTAAATATTTCTTGAAATTTGTAACTGAAGACAGGTGGATTGGGTTTCTCAACAGCCATTTGCATGAATGAATAACCCCAAGACCAAGCTAATCTGCATGTGAACTCAATTATTTCTGTATACATGTATTTGTCTTGGGGTTCAAGATTTGAATTAGAAACAGTTGATGTGATATGATCCATACTTACTCCCTAGGTATACAAGTACATGACCCTGGTGGGAAGATGTACACTAACTGATGTCTGTCTTCAATGGTCAAAATAAATGACTAACAAATGCTTAACAAAAAGCTAGGAAATAGATGAGATGAGACAACTGTCTGAAGTTGTTTCAAATAGTGTTTGAATGGTCATGGAAAATTTTGAATGGATGATGCTAGTCATTGAAATCGCGAAAAAGAATTTTAAATGGACAATAAACCAGGGAAGATTAATATATTGCTTCTTTCTAGCGGTTGCCTATGAACATTGCGTGACCATAAAACATTAGGTGATAAGAACTGAGATGAGTTTACAATGTAAATCTTTTTCAAAAAAATGCAAATTCTTTTTTAAACAATTGAGGGGTCTGAGGTCAGGTCTGAGTTTTTGGAGTCTCAGTTTTTGTGACACTCAACTGATGTACTTACTCTTTTACACTTGTTTGCAAGTGTTGCAAGACTTTGAGCATCAGGGGTTGGAATCTAAAGGAAAAATATATTTTTAGTTTTCAATGAATCAAATTTATTTTAGATATAATTTATGTTTTGACTGCTTGAAAATCTGAAGTACATGTAAATATCAAGTATTGATATAAAATTATTTCAAGTTTGGGGCATGTTACCTGAGTTCTTGCTATCGTTGCTGGGTGCAGGGTGTGTAGTTGTCCTCGTAAGCTGAGCAGGTGGTTATTTATCCATGTATACTGGTAGTTCCAGTAGTTGACAGTATTAATGGTGAGATTTCCTAAAAGATAAGTGCTGTCATTATGTTTGTGCAAAGAACATGCAATGTCAATGCTACAAGGTTTATTTGTATGCAAGTTTTGCAGCTCTTATGATGCAAACTATTGAATTTACCAAGATTTTGTTGTTGGTCATTTGTCAATTGAATGACAGTCAAAACAGTAGTCATGATGAAGTAAGAAATGACACTACAGTATGTTACTACTTACGTTGTGAAAGCGCATTTACAGCTGCTGCATGAGTGTGGCCTAAAAACAGATTTAAATACATTTGTTATTTTGGGGTCTTGTGTAGTACATGTAGAACATGTGTAAGTTACTTACATGCGCTTAAAACTACTACGCTGAAAGTCAAATTAACATTTATAGCAGGTAATGAATATTTTTGCTAAAGTTTGTAATGAAAATAAGTGTATACTTACTGTTTTGGTGTTGATGGCGGTTGACTGTGTAGGGTTGTGGTCTGTGATCTAGAAAAGGTTCAATGCTGGCATTATATTGAGTCTATTATTTAGAAGGGTCATTTATTTACTGAGTGTGGCCATTTAATATTTTAAGTAGGAGTAGCAAGTGTAGAAGTAATCATTGAAGATAATTAATTTGTAAAATTTTCTTTTGTTTATAATCTCCTGTGAGTGACCAATGCAGACGGGTGATAGAGTTTGAATTGGATAATAAGGTGTTCCAGTGTTTCACAATGGAAAGTAACAGATTTTTTCTTAAAAGTGACTTTTCACATGAATGAAAAGTCAATTTCAAGAAAAAATCTAGCACTTGATGCACAATTTTCCACTTCCCATAAGCGCTCACCTAGGCTTGACATTTTACATTTTTCGTTTATGGGAAGATCAACTGTATTTGTTATTTGTTATGATTTCTGTTCAACATGGACATTTTTTTATCTTATGAAGTACTTACGTCTGGTATGCCGCCTAGAGTGGTAGTGATCTATAAAGATAAAAAAAAATATTTTTTTATAAATTTAGCTAAGGTTGAAAGTGAAGCTTCTGGACAAGATACGATAAACTGATTAAACTAGCCCAGGATAAGCCAGAATTTGGATTTAAGTTTTGCAACTTTGCAGTGAGGTTTTGTTTATAGTGTTTGACTTTCTGTTTTGAGCTTGATAGTATAAAAATTATGCTACATGTACCAAGTTTATAACATGGCCAAGAGCTGTTTATTTTAAGAATAATAAATAGTTACTCAAATCACATACATGGATTATGAGACGGGATTAGAGATTGGGGACTTGTAGGATTCAATTGTGAATTTGTAAAAGGAGAGGGTAGTTTGAGTGTTTGGTAGTGGAATAGTCATAAATCTAGTGGGTAATTGTAAAATGTGCTCCAGTGTATGACAGTTCTGACTAATATTTAATTCTATTCTTGAAATTAGATTTAGAGAGAATATCAATTCACTTTGTATGACTATGGATATGATTCATATTAATCTACTTTTTGACCTTTTTATTAATTGGTAGGAAGTTTCTGGACTGGCATGTTAATGTATAGAAATGTTGAAGATAATTATATCAACAATGCTTACTCTGTTGAGTTGAGGTAGCTGCACCGATATTGGAAGAATCCAACAGTGAGTCTAAGAAAGCAAAATAGATGCAGTGTTGGATATTGAAAACAATAGTAAGATAAAGCGTAAACGTGAAAAATAGCTTATGAAAAGACAAGTCAACTGTTAGTCAACAGCAAAAGTTAACTAAGTAAAAGTTCCAGTACATTGTAACTGTTATTAATAGTAGTCCTGCAGGCTTTTACCGAGGATTTGAAAAGAGGCTGTCAAAAATGTGCTACTGAGGGCTACAACCTTGGTTCCAAGGGTTGGAAATTTCATATTATTATTCGTATTTTGCCCCTCCTCACCCTTGTGCAATGTTGGCAAAATACTTTGATCTAATGCAAGTTTGCGTTTGACTATTTTCCAACATTGAAAGGGGAAATGGGAGTGCTGGCATTATGGTTATGAGTTCATGTTTTTGCCAATTTCCAACACAATTTGTCCATGGTTGTCTGAGTTTTCATATATTTTAAGTGCAAAAAAACTTACAGAGACATTTATAAATTCAAACCAAATGTAGCACACACACTATTTATCAGTTGCTCAATAAAATGATTGGTTATGGGCTAATTCTCTAACTCTATTTGCTGCTTTCATTTTCCCTCAAATTTGAGGTTGTTAGCATTTCTACTTCATGTAACAAGCAACAAAAATTATATGTCAGTTAAAAATATCTCAAGAAAGGCCCATCCTCTAAAAGGTTGTACTGTACATAGGTAAGAAGTACTTTGAGATTCTTTGAAAGGGTGTTCCTATGAGCTATTGTCATTCTAGACACACCATTTAGGGCTAGGAGGCATTGTTTACATCGGTTTTCAAATGGATTTCAAATGAGTTACAAGTGGTATGGACGCAATTGTGGCATCATAGATATAGTCAGAAAAAAATTGTTTAAGGAATTGTAATCAGGATACAAAACTGTTTAAAGTGCTACTGAAATGAAATTTTCGTATCCTCTTTTATTTGGTCAATCTATAGCTTTCAACCTAGTTAAAATCATGGTGAATTTTATTTTTGTCAAATCCCAACGGAAAGTGCTGTTTTTAGCCTCCGAAGTCGATTTTTTCGAGCAAAACTGTGTCCGGGCTCTCGAACCGAGTTTAACCCTTTAATGCCCAAGAGTGACTTGTAGATTTTACTCCGTCTAACGCCAGACGATTTTACTCCGTCAAAGGGAGGCCCCTTGGGCACTAAAGGGTTAAACAACTATCTCCTTTAACCCTTTAATGCCCAAGAGTGACTTGTAGATTTTACTCCGTCTAACGCCAGACGATTTTACTCCGTCAAAGGGAGGCCCCTTGGGCACTAAAGGGTTAAGGATCTTGTGACGTCACTGGTTGTGTTCACGTATGAAGCGCCAGAGATTACTTCTTGTTTTCACTTGAGTTATTCAAGTTTATTCTTCATATTATCGATACCTAGTAGGTTTCTTCCTTGTAATTTCTATCCAGCCTTGACAGAAAATACACATCGTAGACGTTAGAGGGCGCCAGAGTGTAGATTAACGAAAATGAATGCTACAGATTAGAACAGCTCAGTATATACCTTTCGAACATCTTCAGTATACGATTGGAGACTTTGAAGACGAATGTGGCTACTTTTATATCAAGACCTGAAGCCTGAACACGATATATCATCCTTTTGTTTTCAGCTTGGATCAGAAACTTGGATTCTCACTGTTATCTAAGGTCTATTTAACCTAGGTTTGAATATGTATCTTCCGCAACTTTACTGCATTATTAAAAGCGGTAAGCACATTAGCCATCCGCACAATCATGAAATTATTAATGGTCCACAAGCTTTGCAGCGAGTACTAGATTGCACACAGAGGGCATATTTTTATGATACTATTAAGTGAGAGTTGTTGTGAGCATCGTTGGAACTAGAATTGTGGTCTACAGCACAACCAGTTTGCTTTTAATATCGCGGCATACGCATCAGTGTAAACAAAGCGGCCGATATTTTGCTTTTCTTACACGTATCAGTCCCAAATGCAACATTTCACGGCTGATGGATTTTTTGAGTTCCTTACCGTGTATTATGTCTAAGATCTTCATTTATTAGTATCCAAGTTCAAAGCAATTCGTTAAAACATCGCTGGTTTACATTTCAAAGGTTTATTTTCAGAATGTGAACTAATTTGCATATATGATCTTTTGCTGCCGACATGGTCACGCTTTCTTTAGTTTCCTGAAAACACAGGGTCATGGCAGCTTAGTTTGTCTTTAAAGTTTTAAATTTGTTACCTCTATATAAAAGACGAGCGTTTCTTAAATTGTTGCTGCTGTGGTAAGTTGTAGGATGTAGTAGGCTTGATTTCCACCGCTTTCTCGTGTCCAACCAGATAAAAGGTCACCGTGTATGTAGCACAATCTTGTCTGCGGCGAGTGTCGGGTTTCCTCCGCGCGAAGCGACTCGAAGAATAGAAGCGTTGTTG
Organism: Platygyra sinensis; assembly: GCA_019787425.1. Classification (NCBI taxonomy): domain Eukaryota; kingdom Metazoa; phylum Cnidaria; class Anthozoa; order Scleractinia; family Merulinidae; genus Platygyra; species Platygyra sinensis. The sequence goes on along the minus strand of JAHPZR010000918.1, from coordinate 10,729 downwards.
CTGCGATTCGTGCAGCAATACTCCGAATAATATTTTCAGAAGCCGCTTTCTCTTGTTTTCATGTCTATTTTACTTTATGAGTGTAGCTATTGTTAAATGAGTGATCGCCATTTGATTAAGTGTCCTGATCGTTTTGCGATTTAACAACTCGGACTCGTTTGCTTGCTTACATAAATATCCTGGAAATATCCAATTGAATAGACTGAAAGGCTTCAGGATCAACTCTCCGCCTCTTCAGGTTTACAGCTACTGTTCTTAACTGCTTCACAGCTCTGAGATGTCTTAAAGATGTTTTTCGGGGGCTTTGAACACTAATCCCTTCTCCCATGATCACTCCATATTTTCAGTGAGGCATCAGAGTAACACAACCAGTGACGTCACTTCGGTGTTTTGGCTGCGCCAAGATGGCCGCCAATTTTAGGCTCACCTGGTCAACTTTGAACGGCTGAAAAAGCAGTTTTCACTCACCGTATGCAAACTTTATCATTAAGCAAAAATGTCACATGCGAAAATTTCGTTTCAGTAGCACTTTAAGATGACATCTTTTGCTATACTAAACTTGCCTGCTGCAAATTTCCATTGGTTTACAAATGCTTAACCCTGGAATACATGTATAAAAAAATCTTCTCTTAATTTTTCTTTATAAAGCAGTTATAAACTGCTGTAAACTGTGCAATTTGTTACAATTAGCAAGAGACTTTGTAAGTTTGTGTTATTAATCTACTTTTTGACCTTTTTATTAATTGGTGGAAAGTTTCTCGACTGGCATGTTAATATGTAGAAATGCTGAAGATAATTATATCAACAATGCTTACTCTGTTGAGTTGAGGTAGCTGCACCGATATTGGGTGAATCCAACAGTGAGTCTAAGAAAGCAAAATAGATGCAGTGTTGGATATTGAAAACAATAGTAAGATAAAGGGTAAATGTGAGACAGGTGTGTCTGAATCCAACAGCGAGTCTATGAAAGCAAAATTGTTTTAACATTGGCTGTTAAAAACAGAAATAATTGGTAATTTTGGGAGCTCTTCTTCATAATTACTAAATATTTTCTTGTCAAAAATGTAATATTTACTGTTGTCTAAAAATTAATATTTTCTGAAAGTTTCAGAGGGTGATTGTTGTTATATATTATGATAATTTTCAATGTAATGCAGTAATAATACAATTACATGAGGGGAAATATTCAATTTGTTATCTTTAGATGATCACTCTTCACTTTCATAAATTGTTATAGAAGTTATGTAGTAAATTTATCATTGTTTTTCAAAGGTGTCACTGTGCTATTGTGGTTATCATGAAGCAAAAAGATGATTATTACTCCAGGAAAAATCAGTTCCCGAAGGTCATTTTTTGCAGGCAATGTACTGCAGCTATGTTTAGGTATTTATTTGATAGTCTACATGCAACAGAAATGTCAGTTTATTTCTACTGGTCACAGTTTGAGGCTCCTTGGTGTAAGTTGTTACAAAGGATTGCTTACAGAAATTGACGATTGTCGGTACGTGTTGGTCTTCATTACCGGTATTTTCTGACTCTGTAAGATTGAAATATAAATATTTTAGAAATCAGAGTGTTCTTTGATTCATTGATTAAAATAAGAATATTTCTTAACAAAGATTTGGGCAGCTGGAATTAGAAGACCACATAATTATAGTTTTTATACACTGTATATGTCAATATTATTCTTGAACTACACTTTTATTTTTCAATGTCCCGGTTACTTCAAGTATGTTTTAATACCTATCTCCATGTAGAAATTTTAGAAAACTATTCTTGATGTTTTGAAAATACACAAGCAATATACGAATATCAATCTGTGATATTAAATGATAATTTACTGTTACATGTAATATTAAATAATTTCTCTGTTATTTATTTTTGCAATTTTTTCTGATCTTGAAACTACAGTGCAGCTCAGATATATCCGAACCAAAATATACGCGTAATGCGCGTCAGCCCAATACGCGTATACGCGTATACATATACGCACATACGCGTATACAGTATATGCGCGTATGACTCATTAGTATGTATGAGCTAACCTATTGTTTCTTCTTTTCTTAACAGGTCATTGTTTCTTGCCACAGAGCAAGAAAGAGTTTTCATTATTCTGAATACGCGTATACAGTTTACGCGCGTATGTCTTCAGACTAGACTTGGCAAAATGTTAGCCGAAACCATTTTGCAATTGACCACTTTGACAGAAAATTAACTGACTGAACATTAATTAAAAGGGAGATTATTTTGCCATTAACTAAAAAATTTACGGTTTTTTGTCAAATAGAACCGGGGATACACGCTTTTTAATTCAATCCTATCTTCATGGACCAAACACAACCGAAAGATAACGTGTTAACACAGTCCAAGCAAGCGACTTGGAAACCCATGCCGGAACACGCAACTTTTCCTTGAAGAAACTTAAAAATAACAAAATGTGAGCGACGCGCAATTATTTGGTTAAAGAAAGAGCAATTTACCGTATGAGTGAACGATTTGTGCCAAATATAACCGGAGATATAATTTTTTCGACGAGGTCTTCGCCTCTTGGGAACGAATGCCTTAGACAAGATAAACATCTCGCAAGTGACTTGCCGAACCGTGCCGAGAACAGAACTTTTCCTTGAAGTAAAAATTAACTAAACGTGAGCGGCGCACCATAGAATTTCTGATGAACCTTTTTTTGTTACAGAAAGAGCATTTTACCGTTTGAATGAACGATTTGTGTCAAATATAACCGGAGATATAATTTTTTCGACAAGGTCTTCGGAACGCCTACGTGTAATTAGACAAAACATCTTTCAAGTGGCTTGCCGACGCTTGCCAAAACACAGAAAGTTTCTTTGAAGTAAAAAGTAACTAAACGTGAGCGGCGCACCATAGAAACTTTGATAAACAATTATCTGGTTAAAGAAAGAGCCTTTTACCGTTTGAATGAACGATTTGTGTCAAATATAACTGGAGATATAATTTTTTCGACGAGGTCTTCGGAACGCCTAATTAGACAAACATCTCGCAAGTGACTTGCCGACGCTTGCCGAAACACAGAATTTTCCTTGAAGTAAAACATAATTAAACGTGAGCGGCGCACCACAGAAACTTTGATAAACAATTATTTGGTTAAAGGAAGAGCATTTTACCGTTCGAATGAACGATTTGAGTCAAATATAACCAGAGATAAAATTTTTTCGACAAGGTCTTTGGAACGCTTTCGACAATAAACATCTCGCAAGCGACTTGCTGACGCGTGTGAAACAGAACTTTTCCTTGAAGTAAAAAATAACTGAACGTGAACGGCGCATCATAAAAGCTTTGACAAACAAATTTTTCGTCAAGAAAAGAGCATTTTACCGTTTGAATGAATGATCTGTGTCAAATATAACCGGAGATATAATTTTTTCGACGAGGATTGATCTTAAGGACGCTAAATTCAGACAAAAAAATATTTCGCAAACGACTTGCGACCCGTGCCGAAACACAGATCTTTCCTTGTAAAAACAGAAAGTTCACGTGTTAAGATAGGGATTTCAAGCGACTGTTTCAATTTTTTCTTCCCATTTTTGGAAGCTTAAGATCAAGCAAGTGCCAAAGAAACGGTAGTTTGTCGATGAATTTGCGAAGTGATCGAAAACTCAAAATGTGATAGCTTTCATTGATCGGCATGACGTTTTAACAATATGCAAATTTCGCTTTAAAGCCTTTTTCATTCCCATAGAATAATATGTCCTTTGTTTGACCAACAATGCTTCATATAAAGAATCTTATGGGAATGCATAACAAAGAGACATATACGCGCGTATATACGCGCGTATGTGCGCGTATTGACATACGCGTATACGCAAAATACGAGCGTATAATACGCGTATGCGTAGTTCGGATATATCTGAGCTGCACTGTATGTAGGTTTCAGTAGTGTGTCCATGGAGATGTTTTTTTTTTCTATGAGTTCTCCATTATAAAAACTAGCCACTTTGAATTCTTCCCCAATAAAAAGAGCTAGAAGTATCAGTAGCAAAGTTTGTTTGCAACGTACATGTGCAGCTTCAGAAAGTATCCATACCCACTTTGTGGAGGGTCATAAAAATTGAAGGGGTGAGTGCAAAACCATGGTATGTGACGACTTTTCTTTTTTCTGCAAAAGCGCCTGAAATTTTGAATGCTGTTTTCAATTGAACAGAAAAACAATACCCTGTATTTTTTCGCTGGTTTGCTCTTTGTTTTCAAGATATTACATATGCAAAAACTTGTATTTCTTGTCACGTCAATGTGTGACTGCAGAGATGGTAATTTCACTTAAAATGCAGCAAAATATTGATCTTTTGCAACGTGCAACCTTAAGAAAATGTTGATTTCAGGTAAAAACTGTTAAAGTTTTGATTTCGCGTTAACATGCGACTGCAAAGACGTTAAATTTCCCTCAAATTACACGTCCAAATGTTAATTTTATGCAATGTGCAAGCTTAGACAATGTTGATTTCAGGTCATTTACAGACAGTTCAAATTTTGATTTCACATCATCACGCCAGCTCAAGGACTTTGATTTCACTTAGAGAACCGTGGAAAGTTTATTTCACGCAACATGTAAGCTCAATTGGAAGGCCACTTGCAAGAATGTCCCCTAGAATATTTGCTTAAGTCGAACATGGCAAAACAGCTCCAAACTTCGCATGCCAATTTGTTTTTTATTGGGGGTGTCTTACTCTAAATTTTTTCAAATGCTGACTTTAACCCTTAGGGTTAAGAGTTCGCAGTTTTGTTAGAGTCAGGGTTAGGGTTGCAGCTCAAAACTAGGGTTAGCGTTGAAGGTCAGGGTTATGGAACAAGGTTAGGGTTGGCATTTGTAGTCAGGGTTGGCATTTGTAGTCAGGGTTATGGGTCGAGGTTAGAGTTAACATTCAGGGTTAGGGTTATTGCTTAGGGTTAGGGTGGCACTCAGGGTTAGAGCGATTTCAGGCCTAGAAAGGATAAAATGCTAATTTCACATTAACATGTGACAACAAAGACGTTGATTTCACTTAGAAAGAGCAAAATATTTGTTTCACACAGCTGAAAAACGTTGATTTCAAGCCTACATAGGTTAAAATGTTGATTTCACGGTAACGCATGACAGCAAAGATGTTGATTTCACTTGAAAAGAGCAAAATGTTTGTTTCATGCAGCAAATAAGCTCAAAAACAGTGATTTCAGGCCGAGATAGGTTAAAATGTTGATTTCACGGTAATGCGTGAAAGCAAAGATGTTGATTTCACTTTAAAAAAAAAGCAAAATGTTCGTTTCATACAGCGCGTTAGCTCAAAACACAGGGAGCAGAGGAGTCCTATTTGACTGTATTTCTAGTTAAATTCACCGTAGTGCGAATCAATCTGTTGTTAATTCAAATCGCGTCGGTTGAAATCCTATCTGCTTAAATGGTCGGCGCCCAGAGGGCGACGATTCCAGAAAGCAAAGCTTTCTGTACGAGGCACAAAGTGCTGAGAGTAAAAAAAGAGACAAGGGATGAAACTAGCATCACGTGACTCGTTGAATGTGGACCGGAGGATACTGGTGATGGAAATATGTTATCAGCCATTTGATTTGTACTGTGTGCTGAGACCGATGGCATGTGAAATCAACCGTTACTAATTCAAAACTCAAAACAGCTGATTGTTGTGTTATCATCCTGTATCAGTCTCTTTTAAATCTTCTTTAGCAAACACTGAACTATGGATAACTCGCTTCCAGAAAAACGG